>PVLC010020016.1:0-30993 GCA_004027655.1 Graphiurus murinus | reverse complement strand
ATCTTCATCAGCATTCAGACAGCAGCAATACATACCTGATACACTAACAGTATCAAATAGAGTAGGAAAGCTCAGAGAGAAAAGCTACAGAGGAGAGAAAACAAATGGCAATTGTGCTGTTTACGACGTATTTCTATTTTCTTCCTGTGTGGGAGTGTTTGTGCAGATTCTGGAAGAAAAAAAAAATCATCTAGCCATATTTAACTCCTTCCTTGGTGTGATAAACTGTATACCTCCTGACTGCAGGGGCAGACAGAATTTTTATTTGGAAATAAGGGATAGGAGTAAAAAACAATTGTCCCAAAACATATTGACCTGTGTTTTCTCATGTTATGAAAGAGGATTTTTGCAGAGTTTTGTTTAGGGAGCGTTGAAAACAAATCATCACCATGAAGATCTGGCTCTGTTTTACTTTTAAAATTTAAGTGGATGGAACTTTCCAGAAGAAGCAACCACCTGCAATGTTTAGCATCCATCAATGCTCTCTTCGATTAATTATTTAGATATATTAGTCTGGGGGGATCAAAATATAATATTAATAAATACCACCAACAATTCATATTCACTAGGTGTCTGGCTGCATTAAATAATTTATGCGTGGTACCTAAATTAATAATGGCAATATTTCAATGAGTAGGTACTGGCATTATCTCTATTATATACGAGAGGAACAACCTCAGAGGGAATCAGTAATGTATATGAGGTCACGTTGCTAGTTGACAGAGAGACTGAACCTTGGCTTTTGGTTGAATAATGTGATTCCAGTTCCTTAGTAAGGGTTTGGCTATTAGTGCAGAAGGACGGCTGGTTACTGGGTGCTACGCCATATTTAACAGCCACAGACATTTGGGGCTCTGGCTCTCTCTGTGTTATTCAGCTCTCTGTCACTATTACAAACATCTGAGATAAGTCAACATTGAAGGGGGATTATGGGTTCCCTTCTCTGATCACCTGCATCATTCATTCATCAAAGTCTCTGACCTTTCCACTAGACCACAAGGCCTCCCAAATAATTTCTGAGTTCACTTTTTGTGATCACATTTATTAATCCTTTAAGAATGTGTAATATGAAGTATTAGGGCTAGGTAAAACACCCATTTTCCAATTATCCGGAGATAATCACTATTGCTTTAATTATCTTGCCATTTTAAAGATTTTAAGTCATAAATATATTTGTGTGTTTCTCTGATGATTAGTGATGTTGACCATTTCTTCAAATACTTGCCGGCTACTTACATGTCTTCTTTGAAAAATGTCTATTTCTCATTTTTAATTCCAGTACTTGGGAGGCTGATACTAGAGGGTTTCTGTAACAAGGCCAGCGTGTAATAACTCAGCAAGGCCCTGTTTCAATAAAAATAGGTTGAAGGTGTAGCTCAGTGGTAGAATGCCTGTGGGTTCAATTCCTAGTACCACACAAAGTATTAGATTATTATTATTGTTGTTGTTTTACATTGAATTGTTGAAATGCTTTACAGTTTCTGAATATTTACCCCTTGATGGATATATAGCTTGCAAATATTCTCTTCTATTCCACAAGTTGTTTCTTGACTCTATTGGTCTTTTCTTTTGCTGGACAGAAGGTTTTAACTTTGTTGCAACCCTATCTAGTTTTGTTTTTGTTTCTGTGACTTGGGGATCTTATCCAAAAATTCCTTGTCCATTTTAATGTCTCGAAGCACTTCCCCTATCTTTTCTTCTAGTAGTTTCATACTTTCAGTTCTTACATTTAAATCTTTAATCCACTTTTAGTTGATTTTATATATGATGAGAAAAAAGTAGTCTAGTTTCATCCTTTGACATGGATAACCAATTTTCCCAGCACTGTTTATTGAAGAGACTGATTTTTCCCCAATGCATATTCTTAGCACCTTTGTTAAAGATCAGCTGGCTGTTGATGCATGGGTTAACTTCCAGATTCTCTATTCTACTCCACTGATGAGATTTAATTTTAAATCTTCTAAGACAGGAGGATCACAGGTTCCCAACCAGCCTCAGCTACTTAGTGAGACCCTGTTTCAAAATAAAGAATAAAAAATAGGGCTGGGGGAGTAGCTTGGAGGTACAATGCCCATGAGTTCAGTCCTCAGTACCGCAAAAAAAAAAAAAAAAAAAAAAAAAAAAATCTTCTAGTAAGCATGCTAAAATATGCATAAAGAAATGTTGGAAGGATCCATGCAAAATATAATTAATGTAACAAGAAAATTGTTGAGATACTTTACATTCACCTTCCCAGTGTTTTGTAAATTCGGTGTGCATATTATACACTTCATACCTCATTTCTTGGCTAGGCGTATTTCAACTGTTCAATATTCACCTGTGGCTCAAGGCTTCTTACTGTGTTTCGCTGTGCACACCTGGGACATAAGATTCATGTGACTGCTTAATTATGGTACTTTTCTCTATGATGCAACGCAAAAGAGTGGTGTGTTTTGTCTTACACTAGATTGAATATGATGAATATCATAGATTGTTTGTTTTGTAGTTTATCGATGTGTTGTGGATCAAACCCAGAGTCTTATACATGCTAGGCAAGAATCTACCACTGAACTACATTCCCAGTCCTAGTTGAAAGGATTTCTCTGCCTTATTTTTAAAATCAACACCTAATAATTTGTATATATTTGCAGAATAGTGTGATAATCCCATACATGTATACAATATGTAATAATCAAATTGAAGCCAAGCAGTAAGCATATATTTCTCTCCCTTAGCATGCCCAACTCCATATTTAACTTCCCCAAGCCTTGTCTTTCTTCTCTGGGCAGCTAGCTACCCTCTCTGGCCTATCTGTTGTGTAATATGTCAAGAACTGGGCATAGGCAGACTAATCAGCAACTAGAATAGCCAGAGGAAGTAATGATCTTTGACAAAAGAAATCAGTTTTTCTTGATATTTTCTGAACTGAAAAGCATCTCATGGTCAGGAGACTGAGACCAGATGTGTGGCATCTGGCCACAAACCCTCATGGGTGAGGAGGTGCCACCAGTCTGTGATTACCCTTCACTTGTTCTCATATAAACCTTTCCTATATCAGCTTCCCAGGAAGATGGTCCTTCAGGACAACATTCTGCCTTCTTCTGATCAGCCAGCTCACTCTGAGAAAAGTTCTTTCTCTACCACCCCCTTACCTCTCAACTGATTCGCTTCCATCCAGCAGTGGGGCAGTTGGCAGACCTAGCCCTTGCACTGTAACATCAGGGAGAAGAGCATTTACAGCTCCTTGGACATTTATGATTGCTTGATGTTGGCATCCTTCAAACTCCTCTCTTCCAGTTGTTTTGAGAGAATTAATAGATTGATGTGAACTGTATTCACTTTACTGTGCTGTGTCACACCTGATCTTATTCCTCCTATCTCAGTATACTTTGGTATCCCCTTCCCCTATCTTTCCTAGCTCTGGTGACCACTATTCTACTCTCTATTTCTCTGAGGTCAACTGTTTTAGCTTCCACACAGGAGTAAAAACCATGCAGCATTTGTCTTTCTGTGCCTGGCTCATTTCACTTAACGCAATGTCTTCCAAAAATATGGAATGCTTCATGAATTTCCATGTCATCCTTGTGCAGGGCTTATGCTAATCTTCTCTGTGAACTTCCTATTTCTTCCTATTTCAGATATGTGCTTCTGAAACAAGCATGAAATATGGTAGTTTATTTATTTATTTATTTTTACCTTGTGTCTGGGAAAGGGATTTAAGCGAGGAGTTCAAGATGGAAAAATAGTTAATGTTTTTCTCACATAGAATGCGAGTGCTTGTGCAGTATTCCTGGAGGAGCTTGTAAGGCACTGAGGCTGTTGTCTCTGCAGCTGTCAACCCACAGTGTCAGATGCTGAGGCCTCTAGGCATCCTCCTCCAAGTTTTCCAAGGCCTCTTTGGACTCTCTCAAACAGATTTTGCAGATGGGAATCATCCTCGCTCATCTCTCCATATCAGCATTTACCAAAAAATCCACACCAAACCAAACCAAAAAAACAAAGAAAGAAAAAAAAAAACACCCAAAGAGTATGATATTGTTCTAATAATTTTTCCCCTCCACCCTTGGAATGATAAGAAAGCATCAATGACCAGGGAAGATGTAGTGTTTTCCAAAGGCATTGATTTTCCCCTCACCTTAACTTTGATCAGTTTCTAGCTGGTACCTCATTCTTCAAGTCAGTACTGCTTGTTTCTCCAGCATGATACAATTTAATGAAGGCAGTGGCTGGGAACAGAGCTTCCCAATGCCGGTCATCACAACTGCTTTTTGCTGGCCCCATCAGAGGTGCCCCTTTCAGAGACTGTGACAGTCGGAGAGGCAAGCTTCTTACAACAAAATAGAACTTGTTCTCAATGGCATGTGTAGTGCCAGATACATGTCACTGCTCTGGGAATTTAGAGAACCAGAAAAGACTGTTGTCTCTGTGAATTTCAAAGCACATCCAGGCATGGTGGTACATGCCTGTAATCTCAGTTCTTGGGAGGTTGAGTCAGGAGGATCTCAATTTCAAGACCAGCTTCAACAACTTAATGAAGGCCTCAGCAATTTAATGATACCCTGCTTTATTTTTTTTTAATTTTTTATACTTTTATTGGTGCATTGTAATTATACATTGAAGTATGAAAAGATGATTTTACTGGTTACTATATACATTAAACACAAAGCAAATAGAATGAAGGAGTGAGATCAATTTCTAATATCTACTTCTAGTAGATACCCTGCTTTAAAATTTAAAAAAAAAATGAAATAGGGCTGGGGGTATAGCTCAGAGGTAGAATACCCCTGAGTTCAATACCTAGTACAAAAAAAATTTTTTTTTCAAAGCACAAGTTCTCACAATGTTCAAAGTACAGTTATGTGGTGCTTAATGACAATGCTATGCTCCAAGAAATGGATTGCTAGAGGATTTCGTTGTTGTGTGAACGTCATAGAGTATATTCCAAACCTAGATGATATAGCCTACTCTGCACATCTTGCATAAATGGTCCTAAATGCAGTCTGTCAATTGACCAAATTGTCATTGTACAGTGCCTGACTATATACTTATCCCCCTAAAACTGGGTCCTTGGAGTTCAGGGGGTAAGGGATTTTTGATACAGGATTTTAGGGCAGTAGCTCAGGGAGTGGCTGCCCTAAAAGAAACACAGCATGGCTCTGAGCACAGGATTTGAGCTCAGACAAGGCCTGCAAGGCTGGCTTTGTTGTTTTCAGGCTGTGAAGGCAGGCTGCTGACTGAACGTCTCTGAACGTTCCTTAGGCTAACAGAACACCTACCTTAGAAGGTGACTGGGAACAAACTCACTCACACTCTCTGACACGGGCAGCTTGCATAGTCCTTGGCAGAATGGATTCATGACCAGGGTCAGCAAACTTTTTTTTGTTAAGGGCCAGATGATAAACATTTTAGGTTGGGCAAGTGCTACAAGCTTCTGGACCAGCTGTTCAACTCTGCCTTTGTGGCCAGGAAGCAGCCTTAGAAATGGAAGTGAATGAGCAGGGCTGTGTTCCAATAAAACTTTATTTACAAAAGGCGTCTCTAGGCGGCAGTTGGCCAACCCCTTGCTCCAGGCAATGAGGGGCCAGGAGAGAGAGCACAGGAGGTCCTTCCTCTGTCCAGCCCTGGGCACCAGGCTGCCTGCCCCAGCCCTTCCTCCAGGTCACGCAATGGGTCAACTAGGAGTTCGTTTAGTCACAGGGAGTTTTGTTTCTGAATCTATTACTTTCATTCCCAAGTGACAACAGAGACCTCTGACATTTATCTTCCATTCCCTCTTACTTTTGCCTTCCTTCTCCCTACCCAGCTTCCGACTCCCACCCCCTTTTTATTCTAAGTAGAAAAAGCACCGAGTCCATCTAACATGCACATCTGGCTCTGCGCCCAGGGCACCGCAGAGCATTGTTGGGTTGTCTCCCTCCGAGATCTCAGGGCAAACTGGAAGCTGCCCAGTACTGAGGGGGAGGATCAGGCCGCCTTGAGGTGGCCAAGGAAAAGACTCCAATTCAAAATGTACAATAGGGTTCCTGTGGAATGTGAGTCTCTATTTGTTATGCAAAGTGGAAGGACTGTTAAGTTGAACCACTAAGTCAGGGACCTGTCTGCTTCCTCCTTCACCCCTGTGAGTGCTACCTTTCTAGCCTGACTACTTTTCTTTCCTCTAAATCCTCCCTGCAGGGTGCAGATCTCCAGGGACACAGTTCCCCATGTGCACCCCGTGGTGTCCCCATCCTCTCTGCCTCTGAGCGCTGAGTACTGAGTACTGAGCCTTGAGTAGCATCCTTCCAGTGTTCTGCCCCTGGTCCTTCCCAGCTTGACTGGTGGGGCCAGGCCCACATTTTAACTACCTGGAAGAAAGCTGTCATCATGTGGGGAAAGAAAAATGACTATAACGTGAGGGTGGTAGAGTCCTCCTGATTCAGCACATGTGTCCCAGATGATCAATGTCCCCTGAATTCTGCTCACATCTGTCCTCACACCAAAACACCACCCTTCTCTGATATGAAGATTCAAATCAACCTTCTCTGACACGAAGGTCCCTCCACCTTCTTACCAAAATAGCACACATGACTGAAGATTGCTTTCCCGCAGCCTAATTAACCGATTTTCCTCTTTCTGTGGCAAGTATGAAAATACCAAGGCTCATTTGACATCCTGGTGGGTTGTAGGTTGACTAAACCGTCTTCAGGCTTTCCTCTAATAACTTGTTTATGTTTCCCGTGACTCAAAGCTCTGACAAGCTGGGGAAGAGTAATGTATTAATAAGGGCAATCAATTAATCAAAACATTGGGTTACTAAGTCAACATCAGGATATGTTAACCCCAAACACACCTTTTCCACATTATTTTGGCACTGCCAGGCTCTTACATGTCACAATTAATAAATCCCTGGAGGAAACAGCCCCCAGTTTGAGGCCAGGCTGGATCCATATTTATAGTTTGGAGACATGTGTTACTTCTTTGCCACTTCTAATTAGATTTCGGCTTTTTGCCACTGTTTTTTTTTTTCCCTAGGAATGGTTCATTATTTTGCATGCATAACTTGTGCTAATTAAAACCGAGACACTTCTAGACAAATGAAAATGTGTTTTATTTACAAGAAAAAAGTCTGTACACTGTGTATACATAAAAATATACAAAACCAAAATTAGAAAATATCAAAATGTTAAAATGTGTACAAACACTTCTAAAATGCAACTCCTGGAAAACCGCAGGCCTTAATTCATTTGAAGAGTACACATTTCAGTTTAAAAATTATCATACAAAAAAATTCCCAAAGCTGTTACAAAAGTTCACTGGTTTCCACCGGAAGGATTTCATATGCATTGTATCTGGAGCAAGATGGGGTGTGTATTACAGATGTTAGTTTTTCACAATACCAATTCATTTTATTTGTTTGAAAACTGGCTACTGAGAAGACTGTTTTCCAAGGAACTGAAACATGTTTCTGCCCCTAATCTTGTAAAAGCCATGAGCTAACTATAGATAAACTCCTCTTTAACATTCAGATTTAAATCAGGTTTTTGACTAGGATACAATATTAAGGTGTTGGTTCTACCTTCATTATTCCTTTATTTCTGTTAATTCTTTTTTAATGTAGTCAAAATGTGTAGAATGTGGTTTAGGGGTGTTTAGGGGATGATTTTTCTTTTTTAATAGAAGGACATATGACATTCACCTCCTTCTCTTAAAAAAATTAGTGTTTGCATAATTAAAATAAAATTTACTGTAAAGGTTTTTATCATAAAGATTAATGAAAAAGACAATATAAAACCCATCATGTGTGTAGATATGTATATATACAATTATATAACTATATCTACATGCACATTTTTATACTAAGAGTAAGAACTATATCAATGTCTTTAATTCTTCAAATTCCCTTAACCTAAACTTGTAGAGAATATGCTGGATTATTTTCCTCACTAAAAGCCTTCATTCACTTAATAAAAACAAGAATCATAAGTTACATATTATTTTTTGAACTGTCAGAGAAAGACCTTTCATTTACCAAGTGCTTAAATAATGCCCGACAAAAACATGCAGAACAATTTCACAATGGAATTATTCAAAGTATAAAAAACAGGTTTAGACTCAGGCACATTTTAGCTAAGCAATTAGGTTTTAAAATGGAGCTGCCTCAATCAGTTTTCTAACCATGGGGAAGAGAGTCCTAAACTATCAGAAAAGTCAGAAATCGAAACAGTCGACATGAAGGAACATATTAAGAGATTATATGTCCTATATATTCAATTACATATCTGCTGATAATTCTCCCAGCCCCAGTCCACTTCCTTTTTCTCTTTCCCATAACTAAGCAGAAATGAGATCAGGTAACCTTGACCACATGTACCGTGTAGAGTGTTGATTTATAAGAAAACCTGGAAAACTTTAGTCATGCCCTTGGTGCATACACAAGTCTTCCTTCACCTATATTACTCATCTAAGAACTGATCCTTTTTAGTGCACCCAAACAGCACCTAATTAATTCAGTGGATGTAAGTGTTCCTCACACTCAGAAGGGTTGGCGAAAAACATAAGGTAGAATCTGCTCCGGGAGAATGAACTGGCTCATAAACCCATCCAGTTCCTTTGATTTCCCATTTTTGAAAACACTAATGATCATCTTAGCATTGCTTTTGTCCAGATGTTATGGCTGTAATGACAAAGGACTGCTGGAGAGTCCAGGACTGATGAAGCATCTGGCTGAGGGCCCAGGAGGCGGGGGAAGGTGAGAGACCTGGGAAGTGCTGTTTTTGAGACAGGGCACCGTGAGCTTTGCATTCAGGCAGACAAGGAAAGACACAGTAATTCAAAGACATGTCAAAGCCCCTCACCTATCCATTAAATCACATCCTTGATGCGTACATGCAACTTTACTTGACTACCCTCTGACCCTGAGCACAAAGTTCTCCATACAAGCAGACCCGTTATGCATACAGTTATGACAAGGGCCCACTGGTACTCCATGGGAAAGTCCACGATTGAGAATGTGACACCTGTTCACAGTGTCCTCCTGTCTCCTGTGACCAGCTGCAAAAATGAGCTATGGGGAATCTAGATGTGGTGGAATTGTTGTTTTTGATTAACATTTGTTTCCTTGTGATAGCAACAACAACAACAAAGACAGCGTGAAATTATCTTGAAATGCAAAGGGATGTGACATCTGTTAGTCCTGGGAGTGGAAAAAAAACCCAAAAAAACACCTGATGGCTCTAGCTTGCACCATGAAAGATCTCACCTGCTTTCCTTCATGAAAGAGGACAGAGAGTTCTGGAATGGACAGCGACACGGAGAAATGAGGTGGAATGCTGTTTATTGTGAAATACTCCACAGAAGGCTGTGTGCTTTTTGGAGTTCAATAAATGTGGGATGTAAGGATTTAATCAATATCTGGCAAAAATACTGCCACTTAGGACCCATTTGGCTAATACTAGAAACAGCCTTCGGGTTAAACTATCCCAGCGTAATGTTTTCTGAGAGGCTAAACAATTTAAACTTTTAAATAGAGGAATACCCAGCCAACTCTATATTAATATGTGTATCACATTTTCTGAATGTTTAAGAGACTCTGATTCTCAAGAGTCTTTAGGTCCATAATAAATTCAAAAATTTTAATTAAATTCCCTTTGTGTTTCTCAGTCTTACTTATAACCTCCATGAAACTCAAAGCACCCTTTTAAAAGTACACACGCTACAACAGAATGCTATTTAAAAAAATCTTTGAAGTGTTTTCAGGGACTTTTGGACTTGAGTATTTACACTGACCCCAATAAATTATTCTCTAACCATATTCTTATGTCACCCAAAGGGAAATGTTCTGAATAGTAAGGACTCCTGGTAAGTGAATCCTGTTGGAACACTAGAAAGGGAACTTTAATAGGCATGGGCATTTAAAATGGCAATGCCTGGAAGATCTAGAAAGGGTTCCAGGAGGAAATATTTGTCCTAAACCAGAGCTTTCTCATTGCATTCCAGAGTTATGAAAGCTATTACATATGTAAACACATAGAAGGGACCAAGCTCTTTCAAGAAATTAGAAAGAAACATGGCCGCTCTCTTTCTGTGTAGACATAAGTTAATGCACAAGACCAAAGGTTTACCCTTTTTCATTGACATAGTAGGGAGGTTCTCAAAATATTCTCCTATTAAATATTGCGGTGACTAAAAATTTTCAATGAATCCCACTTTGAAAGCATAATTAGCCATTGGGGGTGCCTGTTATCCAATGTGACTTCTGCGAAGTAGAGTAACCAAGTAAAAGCTCTGTCTCTGTAAACCACTTTTGCTCAAGAAGGCAGTCCTGGGAGAATTCTGGAATGAACCAATTGTGAAAACAAAAACAAAAAAAACCTTTTCTACTAAACTCTCCTGATATCCACACGCTTTGCAAGGGAGATTGAATTTAATTAAGCTGCTATTGTCATTGTCAAGAAGTTTTAACTGTGCCACTGAGATGTTTGAGTTTGATATTGAAATAACAGCATATTTAATTAATGTATCTCAAACTGTTTCTGTTGCACTATCTTCATAGCAGAAGAAAAAAAAAAAAAAAAGCATTGGTGACAAAAGTTGAGATTAAACAGCCTAAAATAGCCACCACCACACTGGGATGAAAATTTCCCCCAAATGCCTTTCCATCTGAACATACATGTTTTTTTGCTTGTTCTTAGAAAGCAATGCTTTCACAAAATTTTATTTAATTATATGGCTTTGTCATGCTGCTGACATTAAACAAACCTGTGAAAACAAGGATTGCACTCCTAAATGCCTGTCAGGAGAAAGAACTAGTGAAAATTTAGAGAACATCACTGTCAGATTTCCAAGAGCTGATATATATTGCAAGAAAGCTGCAGGGAAGATATAGGTGTGCATTCCCTGAAGCTCAGGGCAGTGACTCCAAGGTCCTTCTTTCCAGTTTGGAAGGAGCAAGGGTGTGCCCTGACTTCCCCTGTAGGGCTAGACCAATTGTCATGTGTGTCGCCTGTGATGCTAGAGATGACCTGCAGGCCAAGGGGCACAAGATGGTCAACCTGGACATGGGGAATGTCCCAGGTTACCCTGTAGCCTCATGGCTCTGTATGTGCCTGCCAGTGGTGCCGTCATGAAGTATTACAGGAAACAAAGAATCTCCTCTGTGGTGCTAGCAGGCATTCACCTCTTTCTTGGACCACTCAGGATGATTTATACACTTAGAAATCTGCCCTGATACACAGATAGCAAAACATTCCATGGGAAGCAGCAATGCAGGATGCAATGGTTGGAAACTGGTGTACCTGATAGGTTATGCAAGGGATTTTTGCTGTCAAAATAAAAACATCACAGTGACAATTCAGACATCCATCATAAAATCTAGAATATATAATGATGAATGTGTGTATGTGACATACCAGATACTGGACCTCAATTTGGATGTTTCTATATAAAAAAAATACTATTCCATATTATCAGGAGAATCACTAAAACCTATAGCTGAACCCACCGTGATAAAGTGTACGGCTGGCATAAGAAAAGGCTAACATTTTTGGAAGTATCGTACTCGTGGTCAGTGGTCACACTTTTGTTTTCTTTCCATATACCCTCTTTTTTTTGCATCTCTCTTGAGTGTTTTTAAAAATTCCATTTCTATATCAAAGCAGTCATAAATACTCAATGGCTTGGAAAGAGAAGAATTCCCGTGGCCACCACTAAGTTACAGTTTAAAGACTCCATACTACATTGTCTAAAATCTAGCTTCAAGTATTCTTTTGTAACTTCGAGGACAACAGTAGTACCTTATTGCACATTGATTCCCAAGAGTCCCTTTTTTAAGAGTGTGAATGGACGGGATTGGGTGCAGGGCAGCGCACCGCCTGGAAGCCCGGCAGGACCACCTTGCCTTTGCGATGCAAATCGGCCTGGGTGCCTGTGTTCAGGCGCTGGACCAGGAGCTTCTCGTAGAGCAGTGGATGGTAGGCCCCCAGAGTGCAGGCCGCATCGTAGTACAGCTCGTGATAGTGGCAAAGCTCTGTCTGCCGGATGGACGGGATATATTCATACACATGCACCTCTCTGCACATGGACATCATGATAAGGATTCCTGAGAGGGGAAAAAAAAATAGAACCCAATGAACAACAAACAAGAAGGATCATTTTCTTGAGTGGTAGCGACTAGTAGGGATGAGTGTGGCAAGAAACAAGTGCTCTACACGGACTCTCTTGTTATCCCGACATCTGCAAAGTCATGACTTCCATTAGCTGGAGTGCATGGGGCTCACTGGGCATGGGGGCAGATGAAGAGGTACTATTCAAGCCAGATGCTGTGGCACATGCTAGGAATTCCAGCTACTCAGGAGGCTGGGGCAGGAGGATCGCAAGTTTGAGGTCAGCATTGGCAACTTAAGAGACCCTGTCTCAAAATAAAAAAAGGGAGTCAGGCGTGGTGGCACACGCTTGTAATCCCAGCATTTGGGAGGCTGAGACGGGAGGATCCAGGTTCGCGGCCAGCCTCAGCTACCTAGTGAGGCACTCTGCAACTTAGGGAGACTCTGTTTCAAAATAAAGAATAAAAAAAAATAAGGTTGGGGGTATAGCTCGGAGGTAGAATTCCCCTGAGTTCAATCCCCAGGACCACAATAAATAAATAAATAAATAAATAAATAAATAAATAAATAAAAAAGGGTTGAGGATGTATCTCATTGGTAGAGTACCCCCAAGTTCAATCCCCAGTACTGTACAACAAACAAGCAAACGTTTTAAAGTTACTAGTCAGTTTCTCTCCTTTTCTTCCCAGGACTTCCACTTTCCTCTCCAATTCCACAGCAGACCAACTCTTCAACTATGACCCTTCCCCGCGGCCGGCCTCAAGTGAGTAGGTTCAGGTAGAGCCAACTGAGAGCAAGGAGCCGGCACCTGCTCAGCACTTGATGTAGGTGTATGCACCGGCCTGGGTACATGCAAGAAAAGCCATGCAGAGATCTCCCTCCTTTTGCTTGGAGGTGACGATTCTATGGGCATTTTTTTTTTTCTTCCCTTGCATAAAATTATCTATGAGGAATCAACATGGTGCATGAGCAAGCCATCTGCACAGGGAAAATTAAATTCTCTTTTTATTCCTAGTCAAACAAGACACTCTCTGGCGTGTATGTTCTCTGGAGATGAAGTTTTTGCCAGGGCCCATGTTGACAAAGGTAGGATGGCTTTGGTGTTTTCTAATTGGGACTGTGGATGCTGCACTTTGCCCCAGACCTGGCTGCCCTCCTTCACCCGGCATGTGTATACTGTGATGGCTGTGACCCAGCATGGATATCACTGATTAATACACAATCAGCCCTTCATATTCCAGCGTTCTAATTTGCAGATTCAGGCAAAAATATTAAGGAAAAGATCTGCATCTGTATTGAATGTGTACAGGTTTTTTTTTTTTTCCCCTTGCTATTATTCCCTAAACAATATAGTATAACAACTACTTATCTAGCACTTACATTGCATTAGGTATTTTAAGTAATTTAGAGTTGATTAAAAGTACACAGGAGTATGCAAATAGATTATATGCAAATAGTACCACATTTTCTATAAGGCATTTGAGCGTCCATGGATTTGGTATCTGAGGGCGATCCCAGAACCAATTACCCACAGATACAGAGGGATGACTGTATTTATTACATTGTTCCTACACAGAGAAGTGAGGTGGCTCTAGTGTATCTTTTTCATGAAACCATCTTATAAACAATCAGTAGAGTCATACCCAAATTACAATTTGCTACCGGTATTTCCAAGAGTCGCTGACACAACTGCACATACAGGGACACAAACAAATTGTGCCCGAGTTATGATCTTTGCGTCTCTGGTTCTTAAATGGGATGGCTTCCCAAAGCCAGTGGCGTACTCAGAAAAGTAGTTGTGTAGTTGGTTCTTCCCCCTCTAATAGCGGTCCTCATACTTGAGAATGAAAAAGAAAGACCTGAGCCACTTGTCAAAATGCAGGTTTCTAGGACCTGTTCTTGTCCCCAGAAATGTGGGTTCCATTTGTTTCTGTTGGGGTCCAAAAATATGAATTTTTAACAGATTTTTTTAACTATCCGTAGTTATGGGCCATTTAGAAGAAATTGCCAATCCATCTCAGACTGATACTTTCATAGAATACAAGGAAGTGAATCACTAGAAAAATGCTGAACTATTTGGATGCCATGGTGATGTTAAATTGCTATAAAGTTTCTACATACTTTGGATTTCTATACTAATCTAGCTGTAGTACAAAGCAAAGGGTCCTGGACCAATACTAATCTGCCGGTATGCTTGGAGGCCTAGGCTGGGCTAACATAAAGAATCCTTGAAAATCTACTGTAAAGAATCTCTAAGATGTCTCATAATCAAAAACTGCTACCCAAATCCAAGAAAGAAGTATCTTGGCATCTCTTGATGTCTTTGCTGTTGTCTTAATCTTAGAGAGCTATGAGATAGTTGAATCTTATTTTTTTTCTAGAAAGTTTTCTACAGAAAATTTTTAATTCTGTTGCTAGCTAATTGGTACATCTTAAACTACACGTTTGCCACACATTTTCTAAATATTCAACATATATATATTTTGTCCTGAGACCACGCAAAAAGTTATGCGTTCAATATAAATAAATAGGTACACTTAATGTTTTCTTATATAAGTGCTATATACCTTAAAATAACTTCAAGAGCTTCAGAAAATTTTCAGTTTATTTACAACCAATGCAAACTGAAAGCCAACAGAGGTTAAGAAAGTGTCCTGTGTTATCTGCATAATTTCTCCTTATTTTGCTAAATGGAGATTTAGCAAAGATGTTTTCCCACCTCATTTTGTATCCCATAGGAACTTCCTCTCACTATAAACATGAGCCCAGAGCATCCTAAAATGTCAGTAATAGCAGAATCTTCCCTAAGTGCTTAAATGGCAACCAGCTGTAGTACTGATATTGGAATTGGCATGGAGACACCTTCAAAGGGAAGGAAAAAAAAAAAAACTAATTTACAACGTGATCACTGGGTACATATGAAATGTGGGCAAAGGAGAGGAATATTCTTTAAAATTTTAAATCTTTTTTTCAATCAGCACATTTAATTCGTTTGGCATATCTATACTTTCCCTTTTAGTTTTCTGAAGACCGTTGCTAATATATAAATTTGCATTTAGATTTAAATGCTATCACATAATAAATGCCAAAAATTATTATTAAATGTGGTTAAATCTTCACATCTTTTCCTTAGAGTTATTAATAGCATTTAGCAATTCACAAAAAAACCCTTGAAGAATAAATTTCAGCAGAAGGAACTTGCTAGACATCAATGTCTGAAGATGTGTAGCAGTTCAGAGTGTACTAAGGCACAGGGCAGGCGGGGAGGAGATACTGCAGGGAAATAGTGAACTGAGGAAGGACAGAGCCTTCAATATTGTTGGAGGCATCTTCACTTACATATTTACCAAGCTGGACACAACACTGGGTAAATTAGTAGAGATTTAGGGAAAATTTCTTTAAAAAATTAAAGAACTCACCATTAAATTTAAAGACAGGGACAAACCCATAACCAATCTTAGGATGACCTGGAGACAGTGTTCTTGACCTCAGGCTGAGAAAAATATTTGATTGGTACCCCCAGCACCTCTTGGGAAGTGCTGTGATGCTCAGCCTCTTCTTCTACAAGTGACATAAACACCGACAGCCCAGGGCTCTCAACTGTTCTCTAAATGACGCTGATAAGGGCCTGTGTTAGAGTTCCCAGCATATGCCTACGTCTGATGATTTCTCAGGGAGATCCACAGGAGGCAGCACCCCACTGTACTCATACCTACACTTTATTATGGCAAAGGATGCAAAGTCAATCAGCAAAGGAAACCATGCATGGCAGGAGGCCAAAGGGAATCCAAGTGCAAGCTTTCAGAGCCCTCTTCCAGAGAAGTCACAAGCAATGCACTTACTTCCTCCAACGAGTTGCAGCAACTACTATGGACCAAACTTGTTCCCTTGAGTTCCTATGTTCATATAATCCTAATCCTCAGTGTGACAGTAATAGGAGATGGAGCCTTTAGGTTGTGATTAGGTAATGAGACTGGAGACCTTGTGGATGGAGTTAGTGCCCTTATATAAGGGACACCAGAGCGGATCTCTCTCTCTCTATAATGCCTTGTGCAGACACAGCAAGAAGGCAGCCAACTACCACGCTGGAAAAGAGCCCTCGCCAGGAGCCAGATTCATCTGCACCTTGATTTTGGTCCATTCTCCAGACTGTGAGAGAGAAGTCCCTGTTGTTTAAGTCACACACTCTAAATTATTTCTATTATAGTAGCCCCAATGGAAACAAACAAACAAACAAACAAACAAAAAAACCAAGAACACGTATAAAGTATCAGCAACCAGGGAAGCTTGATAGAAGCTCAGCACTTAAGAGTTTCTGTTGGGAAGCTGGTCACGCAGGCAGATTCTGCCTGGCACACAGCAAAATTCCAGTCTTGGAAGGAAAGCAAGTGTCTAGCCTAACTCATTTGGCTTGCATAAACAGCACACGCACAGTGAACCTCTCTTATCTGTTCAAGAGGTGGGAACCTTCCTAAAACCCAAATTCCTGGATATTTGCTGAAGGTCAACCTTATAAGCAGGCTGTCCTACAGAAAAGCAGTCAAGCCTGCCACATTAAATCTTTTCTGCACCAATACAATAAGTGCATAAATTCAAAGTTTCATATGACTTCATAATCATTTCCCCATGCCAGGCTGAAAGGGGGTTCACATCTGGTTATGTTAAAAATGCGACTGATTCTTTTTCATTTCCTCTCTTACATCTGCTCAGGATTACCTAAAATGCAAGAAGAATATAAATCACCAAATACAATGCCATTCAGTAAAAAAAAATAGCTTTAAAAATCACTCAAGGAACTTTATGTTAAGTAATTTTGTTTACTATCAAAAATTAATTGATTTCAACACTAATAAAAGTTTTACTGCTTTCAACATGGAATTGGACTTTTTGAAAGGCAGATGAATATGTAAACACTTTTTAAATTTGTTTTTCCAAGCCAATCAAATGGGCATGTGGCCAGCTATTTAAGATCTTCAAACAGAATTCAACTAATGGTAAGCTTATTATGTGGCCAACTTTTGCAAATGAGTCCATATGAGAGATTCATTTGAAGAAAAAAAGAAAATTAGTATTTTTCAAAAGCAGTTGTGACTCAAGAGGCATTCATTTGCCAAATTGTATGTTTTTAAATATTGTATAGTGAGACATAATTATCAAATCAATTAAAATGCACTTCAACTGGTCTTAATAAAATGTCATGTTATATGAATTAGCATAATAAGCATATGAACACTTATTTGCTCCAAAACTTGGACAAAAAGCACACTTGAATCTCTGTTCAGAATATCACAAATTCTGAGTGATACAGGTTCTTTATACATCCCTATTTGCATGTAGAGATAAATTTGATGTATTATCAGAGTCTAGCATAGTTTAGTCACTTAATATTGAGCTTAGTGATTACACCAAAAGTATGTTGCTTTTTACCTGGAAGAATATTTTTTTAAAAATCACATTCAAACTTAAGAATAATAAAATTCTCCCCTTGATGAAAATAATCTTTTCATCAAATCTCAAAATGAGCTATGGGTATTAAATAGGGCATATTTTAATTAACAGGAAAACATTAGCTTAATCAATTCTAATAAATGCTTGAATATAATGCATATGAGAAGTAAATTAGGTATGTCTGAGATTGATCAAAAAAACATGGCAAAACGCTTTATTTGAACAAGCGGTAAAGGTGAAAGGCTAAGTATACTGAATGTGCTGGACTAATGAGAATCTATGTGATTTCTCCATAAATTTGATCATAAAATGGAAAACTATGAGGGAGACCTGTAAGATTTCTTAAAGAGAATAAGTGACTTTTAAAGTGACATTTCTAAAAAATACCAACAATTAAAAGATACAAACGTACAAAAGAGCTAGCACATTAAAGAAAATAATATAATATAAAAATAAAACTTGAAGGCCAACTTTTAGTTCATTTATATTGTATATTTGACTCATTGTTTATGGAAAAGTCAGAGAGCTTTTCCCAATCAAACGAGTTTGTGTCACATTTTACGCAAGCATTACAAATAAGGATGTCACATAGCTTATTATTTTATGTTAATATTCTGAGTTTAGATGACATTGGAAAATCAGATCTCCCAATGCAATATAAAATGGAAAACCAAGGAAATTGTGACTTGTTTTTAAGCATATTATTCTTGCATATGTATTTAATAGCCCCAAATTATAGTCTTTGCTTCTGTGATTTTTCAAAAATATTATTTATAATCAGTATAGACTGCCTTTGAAAAAGAGCAAGGGTGTTGGTGGTTTCTATAATAAAAAGTTGGCAACTGTATATTATAAATAAATTCCATGTCTGTGTATATGTTGGCTGGGATGCCTGGTTGCAAGGTCTGTCCGCCTAACAGTACTCAGGGTATGAGCCAGCAGTAGGGAGGCTGGTCCCTCCTGGTTGGCCTGGGTACCTTCTGCATGACAGTGCCAACAGAGTTAGCCAGGTTTTATGACCCCATGTGAGTTCACTCATCTTCTATGAAATTACCTAACAATATAAAGGCAAAAGGGAAGCCATGTGATTCCAGGTAATTAATTTCTTACTCAGGCTGCAGCAGAATCACAATGAATTCATTGCACCAGAACACATGATACAATATCTAGTATCCAAACAGGGATGAAAGAGAGGAATGCTCCTCAGGTGTGAATAAGCAGCTCCAAAAGTGCTGAGGATAAGGAATCTACTAAGAGAAAAAAGTTGCTCCAAAGAAACCAGTCCTTATGGATCATCTACCTTTACCTTGCTACATCCTTTAATTTTAAACATACGTGTGCACCTCAATAGGTATAAGAATCCCTTTATTGCTTCCCTGGCGAGGGGGATAGTACATGTAACACATCTCCAGTCTATCTACTAGTAGACCTCTTTCTGAGGTCTCTGTATCTGAGAACAAATTAGGACTTTGATTAGAAATTCAACTAGTTAGCCAGGTGTGGTGGCACACACCTGTAAGTACGTGGGAGGCTGAGACAGGAGGATCTCAGGTACATGACCAGCCTTGGTCACTTGGTGAGGCCCTTCACAACTAGTGAGACACTGTTTAAACATTAAAAAAAATAAAATAGGGGTGGGAGTGTAGCTCAGAGTTAGAATGCCCTTGTGTTCAATGCCCAGCACCCCACACACACAAAAAAAAATTCAACTAGTTAATTGTTGAGTAAGTAATGCGTCAGCACTTATCAGTAATCATCAAAATGTCATATCCTTTGCTCTGGCACCAGTCTTAGTAGGGATTTATCTTAAGAAAACAGTAAAGGAAAGACAATTTTATATATCACATGCAGAATAAGCTTATAGTATGTATTAGTACATGAATAAAATATTGACTCGCCAACACAATTTTTAATATCAAACACTTTGAAACAACCAAAACACTCAACAACTAAAGAAAAGCATAAATTATGATATGCTTATATGACGTGATTATGTGGCCTCTGTAATATCAATGGAAACCAAAGTCTATTTTCACCTTGACCTTTAATGAATATTCTCGAAATGGCAGGTGATGAGGTGAGCATGCTTCATGTGAGACTAGTTACATCAAAGGTAAGAAATCATAAGATAACAGATCTCCACCTCCTAATTCACTAGTTCATTCATTCACTCAGCAATCATTTACGATGTGCCTCTTCTGAGTGGTGGTGGTGGGGTCTTTACCACACGTATGTTAGGACTATAATGTGGTCAAGACTTGTTAGAATATACACTAAAATAAAACCAGCAAGGTAGTACCAGGAAGTGGGGGAAAATTATTTTGTGTTTAAAAAATATTTAAACATATAATTAATAAACCTATCTTCCCTCTTTCTAGAGGAACTGACAAGTTCTGGGAGATAGTTCAGAGAAGTTGCAAAGAAACGTTAAAGAAGTAAGGCAGTCATTCCCTTTTTCAAGGTTTGGTGAAAGTTTTGGATCCATATGTTTGTGTGGATAAATAATATCTCTAAACCTCCCTAGACTTACATGTTAATACAATGGGATTTCTTAAAAACTTAGTTATATTTTTATTGACCTTGTTACAGAGGAGCAAAATGTATTTGCAAAGTTATTTAAAAATATCTTGAAAAATAATGATCAGTAATCAATGGGCAACTTTTTGACTTAAGTTCCTATGTGTAATTGCAATAAATATTCATGTCTTTAATAATGATTCCTCAAAATATTTTGTTAGGAAGAGTTGCTCAATAATAATAGGGAGCTGATATTTAAAAGGTAGAGAACACAGTTTTAAAACATCCATTAAGAAATTTGAGAAAACTAACCAGTATGCATTATAGATATTAAGGTTTAATAACTATCTTAATATTATAATGAATGTATAATGAAAATATAGCTTAATTCATTAAATACAAATATGTACTTATATTGCAACAATATTTTAATAGTTCACATACATGCTCTAATTCAGTTATTTTAAAAGCATAATAAATTATTAGCTTTGATAAATTTTCTATGTAATTTGTTAACTTCTGAAATGAGGTTTTCTTTGTTATTGTTGTTGTTTTTGTTTCTTTTTTGTGGTACTAGGTATTGAACCCAGAGGCATTCGACCTTCGAGATACACCCCCAGGCTGATTTTTTATTTCTTATTTGGAAACAGGGTCTCGTCAGGTTGATGAGTCTCACTGATTGCTGAGGCTCTCCATGAACCTGTGATCCTCCAGTCTTAGCCTCCCAAGTGCAGGGATTTAGGGAGGAGGTAAGCATTCAGTCCACTGCATTGTTTATCAGACCAAATGTTACTGAGTGGAAGATTTTCTGAAATCAAGGAGAGTCGGTTTCCAATAATATAATTCATTAATCAGTATATCCCCAAAACCAGGATATAGAAACAAACAAAAATTGACTTTTAAGAAGGACATTTATGATCAGCTATTAATGTATATCATAAAATGGGTTTATTAGTAATAGAAGTAAATTTTATAGCTATGTCTTAAACAAAATGAATAATTGTATTTGTAGTTAGAAATCTAAACAGTTTAGCTGGGCATGGTAGCACATGCCCGTAATCTTCATCCTCGTACTTGGGAGGCTGAGGCAGGAAGATCTCAGGTTTGAGGCTAGCTTCAGCAATTTAGCAAGACCCTGTTTCAAAATTAAAAGTAAAAAGTTCTAGGAGCACAGCTCAGAGATAGAAATCCCCTGGGTTCAATCCCCAGTACCATTAACAAAAATCTAATAAAACTGGGATGTAGGCTTTTATGCTACATAATTTACAAGATAAAGATAAAAATGTCATCGGGCACAGTGGTGCACTTCTATACTCCCAGCCACTTGGGAGGCCGAGGTAGGAGGATTGAAAAAACAGTCAGACCCTGTCTTAAAATTTGGAAAAAAAAAAGTGGGGGAGAGAAATGGGCTGGGAATATGGTTCAGTGGTGCAGAGCCCCTGGATTCAATCTCCAGTACTGCCCCCCAATATATATATGTATATATGTATATATGTATATATGTATATATATATAAGTACACACACATATATTTTAGTAATACATTATATTTTCATAACTAACTGCAAATAAAAAAAATCATTCCATTTACGGTAAGCATTGTAACGAACAAGGGATCATCAGTAGGACTGGGTGATAAATGGGAACCCTACATCCTCTCACTGAACCTGGTGCATACGGCTTTGCTGGTGGTCCATCTATCAGTACGGAGCCCATGGACTAGGTTTCTAAAGTTCTTGCCAGCATCGAGATTCTAAACAGCTAAAAGGAGTGCTTCTCAACATGTGGTCCTAGAACTGGCATCAGCATGACTTGAAAGCTTGATAGAAATGAAAACTCTTACCACCTTCACCTACTCAGAATCTCTGGGGGTGGTCCCAGTGATCTGGTTTAAAAAAATCATCATAGCCGCCCTTCCAGTTGGCTTCCAGTGGTTCCTGCCAGCTAGTCATGCCTCTGTGATCTGTCGCTCCCTCCCACTGCCCAAGCAGCCAGGTAGAGCAAGGAACCCAGGCCTCCTGCCAACAGCCATGCGAAGTTCTCGGAAGCGGGTCATCCAGCTGATCCAGACAGCTCAACTGCGCTCTCATGAAAGCCTGCAAATCAGAATGACCCAGCCAGTCGGCATCCAGGTACCGAGCCACAGAAACTCTGCAAGCTCACAAATGCCTACTGTTTTCAGTATCTAAGTTTTGCTTCAAAGTCAAGGGTTACTAACACAAAAGCCTTACGGGCAATTATGATGCACGTTAAGCTTTGAGAACCACTGAGCTAGAACATGCATGTATTCACCAAATACAGTCAGCCATTCCTCAGTGTCCAGGTGTGTGTGTGTAGGGGGGCAGGTGGGGGAGGGTGTTTCAGGACTCCCTGCAGACACTCAGCTCTGCGGATGTTCACGTCACTTATCAAATGGTGTAGCATTGGCATACAGTCTAGGCACATCCTCCCATAGATTTTACATCACCTCCAGGTGACTTCGAATACAAAAGAGACTGTAAATGCTGTGTAAATAGCTGTTACATTGCATTATTTAAGGAATAATGACAAGAAAAAAATCTGCATATTCAGTATGCACACAATTGTGTTTTTGGATATTTTCAGTTGGTTGAATACATGGGTGTAGAATCCACAGATAAGCAGGGCCAGATGTCGGTTTTTTTTTTTTTTTTTTTTCAATCTATAATGTGCTGGGCTAAGAAAAAGAACATAATAATGGCCCAGACAGACAATGCCCGGCCTTTGATGCATCCTGCTCTTTTCCTTCAATGCATGTGTCGGCTTATAATTATATTTTATCTATGCACACATTCCTGTGTAATATTTGTCCCTTCCCCCAGTGCACTGTGCGTTCCAGATGGGCAGGACCCTTGCCTGGTATACAGGAGGTGCTCAATTAATAGCCACTGGATGGATGACTCTTCCTTTCCTTGTTCACCACCCTCCTCCGACGTGATGAATTCAGGCTTCAATATCAAGCCTCTAAGCGGCACCCCCACATTATGTTTAAGGGGCTCAGGAGCACCTCTCTGGGAATCCAACTTCCCTTTAGATCTGTTCCCATACAAAGAAATGCCTTTCATATTCAGACCAGCCAGCTTTTAGAGTCCCTTCTTACACACAAGTGTCTGAAGGTGTGCAAGAAAATGTAGGCAGTGGGTTTAGAAATGCAAGGCATCCTGGATGAGACTATTTTTCACATACAGACGTGCACATCAGTGAAAAGTGGTTGTCACTGTGTGGCCGGGTGCAGCAGGAGGCCAGGATGCTGCCAAGGCGCTGTCCACAAGTGAGCACCGCCCTGCTGACCTGTGTCCTGGGGCACATCTCTGGACTGTGCAAAACTGACACGCGCTCTTTCCTCTAAACAGCGCTGTGATGGGTTTTTTGTTCAGGGGCTGACATTAGAGGGGAGAGAGTGCTTGGGGATGGTGAAGTTGAAGTGCTGAGACCACAAGTCAATACTTTTCAACGTGACCTTCAAACACGAAGGGCATTTGGAGAACACTTTCTGATAACAGAAAAAAAGAAGAAATCGCATTGATTTTTTTTTTTCCAAAAAGTTCTTACGGCAGATAGATTGAGAAGAGGGCGACATCATTTCGCTGCTATTTAAGGATGTCATATAAATGATAAAATAGATGGCGGCTCTGGGCCTATTTCTGATCAAGATAAAAGAGGAGGTATAAAACCTACAACAGCATCAAGGGGCTTGGAGGGTACTGGGAAAGCTCAGCCAGGGCCTTTCTACTGCAAGAGCAGGACGTGAACCCCAGGAGCCCAGACTGTGTCTTCTTTTTTTTGTTTTTTTTGCGGTACTGGGGATTGAACTCAGGGGCATTCTACCTCTGACCTATACCCCCAGTCCTATTTTTTATTCTTTATTTTGAAACCGAGTCTCACTAAGTTGCAGAGTGCCTCACTAGGTAGCTGAGGCTGGCCGTGAACCCGGATCCTCCAGTCTCAGCCTCCCGAATGCTGGGATTGCAAGCGTGCGCCACCACGCCCAGCCAGACTGTGTCTTCTATTGCATCTTCAAGCTCTACCCACACAGCACAGCCTGCCCAGTGGGAACCTAATGATTCCTCACCAACTTGCTCTTTTCCCTTCTTGTTTGATTGGCAAAATTTAACAGGGCTGTCCTACACAACTTTCTGTGACCATGGCAATGTTTTCTTATCTATGCTGTTCAATACATCAGCTGCCAGGAACATGTGGCTACTCAGAACTTGAAATGGGGCCGGTGGGACTCAGCCACAGAAGTTATCGTCTTACTTAATTTGAATTAATTGGGCTTAAATAGTCACATGTGCCTAACAGCTGCCTCCCATGTTGAACGAAGCAGTGCTAGAAAAAAAAAAAATGATTGTACATTGATAAGATACCTGATCCTTAGAAAGGTTTTGGTATTATTGCCATTTCTCATCTGAGGATATCCAGGGTCGAAGGATTAAGCAAGTTGACCAAAGTCAGAAAGCTAGCAGGCAGCAGAGAAGAATTCAAACTCAAACCTAGATGTCTATGACCTACAGCTTTGTGGTGACATTGAATTGTGATTCCTCTTCATGCATAAGAAACCTGAAAGGTAATCATGAGCTTGTGCAAACTGCGAACTCTGGGTAAACAGCAATGAAGGGAAGCTGGCCATATGCGGCATGATTTCTTTCAAGAAAAACACATAGGAAAATACTTTTCTTGGCTATGACAATCTAGCTTGAATTTTTATATCTGACAGTCCCTCCTCCATCAACTGTGTTTTAAAATTTTTGCCCTCACCAAATATTAATCACACAAACTCGAGGAGACAATATGAATGAAGTCTTTCTTAAACTTGTGCCACATCCTATTACACTAAGCATTATTATATCTTGTTTGCCCTTTGCTGACAAACCAGATTATACTTTTTTTCCTAAATCAACAGGATCCTGTGAAACTACAAAAAAAAGAAAGAATTTAGTATTTCAACAGAGTGATGTAAGCCAGGCATGGTGGCTCAAGTCTGCAATTCTAGTACCTGGAAGGCTGGACAGGAGGATCACAGGTTTAAGGCCAGTGCATGGTAACTTAATGAGATTCTGTTTCAAAATAAAAAAATAAAAAGGGCTGGGAAGTGTAGCTCAGAGGTAGAACGCCCCTGGGTTCTATCCCCAGTACCACACATATACACACAAAAAAGTGATTTATTATTTTTATTTATTTATTTATTTTGCAGTACTGGGGATTGAACTCAGGGGCATTCTACCTCCGAGCCACACCCCCAGCCCTATTTTTTATTCTTTTATTTTGAAACCGAGTCTCACTAAGTTGCGGAGTGCCTCACTAGGTAGCTGAGGCTGGTCGCGAACCCGGATCCTCCGGACTCAGCCTCCCGAATGCTGGGATTACAAGGGTGCGCCACCACACCCGGCCAAAAAAGTGATTTAGAAACAAAGTGTCAAACACATGACTCTAAAAGAAGGAAAAAGTCAGGGCTTAAGAAAAATAATATGCAGTCATATTGTATATTTCTCTTTGTTTGTATATAAAATATTTTATATTATTACAATATTATAAACTCACTCTCAAATCTGCAAGCCTCACTTCTAGATACCTGCCTGCACTGCATCCAAAACTCAAACCCCCATTAGCCTCCCTAAATCTCTCCTTTATGCATAGGAACTCTCTGTGTAGCCCAAAGAAGGTACAGGACTGTAAGTCCATTGAAATTGAGAGAGTAAAAAAATAAAAAGCTAGTATTCTTTGATTCGTTTATGGCCTTTCATATTGCAAGGGGGAATGTAAGATACACCTTAATATTGCCTTACCAAGGTAAAAATCAAAGAGATAATGGGGTGAAAAGCTGAGACATAGATAAAGAAATGGGGCAAAACCACAAACTTTGAGGATCAAAGCCTGGCTGAAAACAACACAGGCTAAGTATGTTCTTGCTTTATAAGCCCACTTTGGGATTAGAGCTGGTGGACTCTGGTTGAGAAAGCTCAATGAGATATTGAAGCTAGTCTCATCAAAGCCTTTATCTACCAGTAACCTTGCAACATAATATACCACCCTAGGTTCACAAATTCTGTCCAGCATCATGCAAGCAGTGTGAACAGGAGTGGGGAGTAGGTTAAAGAGAGTCACGGCACACACCTGCGATCCCAGTACTTGGAACTCTGAGACCGGAGGATTGCAGGTTTGAGGCTAGCCTCAGCAAATTAGTGGGGGAAAAAAAAAAAAAAAAAAAAAGAGTGCTGCAAATTCCTCACTATGCCTCTCTTGCCTACTATCAGTGCATGGGATTCATGTTACCTCCCCATGAATCTGATGAGCCCTGATATTATTCTTACTAACAGAATAGCACATGTGATATTGGCGTGAGTCTCTAAGCCTCAGCCTTAAGAAACTGACAGCTTCTATACCCTGTCTCTTCAATCACTCTCCTTAGTACCCCTGAGCTGGCATTTTAAGAAGTCTAATTACCTTGAGCCCACCATGAAAGAAAGATTAAAGGCAGGTCAACAATCCCAGCGAGATGGGCCTTAGCCATCCCTGCCAAGGGGCTACATGTGCAGGTGCAGTCACTCCGTGAAGCAGGACATACCACATGACTCCATCAACGCACGAAGGAACAGCAGAGTCACCCCTTTAGGCCAGTCCTGACCCACAAAGTCATAGGAGAAAATATGATAGTTCTTGCATCCCCCCTTGACATTTTGAAGTAGCTTGTTGTACAGTAGTACATGATTGGAACAGAGTATTTCATTTTTCCTTGACTAATTTCCAAAGTCACCTGTTAATTGCCCTTACTTTATAATATGCTATATGTTTATTAAATCTGAGGCCTCACACTGCCTGCCCTGCCTTAATCATTTTTAACCTACACATACCAATGAAACCAGAAGACGGCGGGTTTGGCTGAATCTTCTCCTTGGTGTTCTCCTGGATAATATCCCAAAGCTGCCATATAAATTTAGGATGAAGTATATAAAACGGTTGAGTTGGGTTTCTCTGACGGTGCTGAATATATGGAGTGAACAGGTTGTAATCTGGCTTCTTGTACCACTAGGGGGAAAAGAAAAGCACAATCAAGCCCAGAGGACTACACTGTAAAAAGAAGATCAACAGCATGCAATGTAGGCAAGTGGATTTAGACACTGGGCCAGGCTGGGGCTGCAGGGAGAGGGAGGACTCACTCACTGCTAAAGACACTTTCCAGGAGATGCAAAGTAAGACCAGGGTTCTAGCCCTAGCAGGGGTGATGCCATATTCGTTAGTAAAATGATAGTAATGGATAGATTCGGGGTTAGTAAACTTTTTCTGCAAAGGATCAGATAGTGAACACTGGGTACTTTGTGGACCATGTGATCTCTGAGGGTTTCTACTTAAAGCTACCACAGTATCAACGGAAGCAGCCACAGTCAACAGATACCGAATGGGCATGCTGTGTTCTAATAAAACTTTATTGACAAAGACAGTTGGTGGCCATATTTGGCTCATGGCTATAGTTTGCTGATCTCAGGGGTTGAACACTGTATTTCAAAAATAAGTTTTCCAGATTGTTTCTATAGCAACCAAGCACACAGTTACTTTCTGGGTCTGGGAATAGGGCTGTGAGGACCCACTAGGATGGACTGACATGGGAATTCCTGGAGTGATGGAATTGCTCTTTTTATTGATTATGATGGTAGTTATACGAGGGTGTAAATTTGTTAATATGCATCAGTGTGTAATTTATACTTATTGTAGGTATATTGTGTAAATAAGCCAATTGTAGGTATATTGTATAAATAAGCCAAAATTGACTTAAAAAGTCTTCAGAAGCGGGGTGTGGTGGTGCACACTTGTAATCCCAGCATTCGGGAGGCTGAGACCAGAGGATCCAGGTTCACGGCCAGCCTCAGCTACCTAGTGAGGCACTCCGCAACTTAATGAGACCCTGTTTCAAAATAAAGAATAAAAAATAGGACTGGGGGTGTGGCTCAGAGGTAGAATGCTCCTGAGTTCAATCCCCAGTACCGCAAAAAAAAGTAAAAAAAAAAAAAAAAGTCTTCAGAAATGTGTTGGGTGCCACTCCGATGTGAGATTTGGAGAATGTGGCTGGGGAGAGGCTTCACTCCAAGGACCCTGAGAGCCCTGAGGTCCCTTCAAATAGAAGACACAGGTGTACAGTGGGTATATATTAAGATCCCAAGTGCTGTTTCACTGGGTAAAATTTTCTGTGTCTTTAAGGCTCTTCAGAATGACTGAGCCAGATCCTCTTTAATAAACTAAGTCCCCAAGCCAGGGCGCACTAGCCATGAAACAATAGAAATGTAGAACCAGAGAAGGATTCTTCCTTTCCCAGCCTCCTTCCAGGTTCTGACATGAGCTCCGGCCCCAAGCTATAGACCAAGTCACCTGGATTTTAGCACTGGCCCTGCCCACACCTGTCACGTGGGACATCTCTGTGACTTGGGCCTGGATGCTTCCGGCAGAGGAAGAAACAAGGTCAATGGCTAGAAATGTTCAGTCTATTCACAAATAGCAAGAAAGCTGCCAGAGCTTAAAACTGGAGAACCTCAGGCTGGGAAGAAAGTTGAAAAGTCCCAATAGCCTTGATTCCCAGTGGAGAGTCCACAGGGAGTCAAACAGAGGCCTTTGGCAAAAAATACACATTGAGGCTGTGTCTTCTATTTCTGGAAATGGGAACCTGACAAACAGATTTAAAAAACTATTCTGCAAGTGATTGTGATTTGCGCTTCTGGTTAAGTAAGAACTCATTAGCAAGCACGCTAGTTCAAAGCCTAGCCTCACTCTCAAGATGGACAATGACTTCACACTCCTTCTCAAGGGACCCATTTTATCTTGGTGATCTCCCTTGGAATGTTACCACTTTGGGGAGCCAAGATCTGGCCTCTGCATTCATCTTAAGAAGGTTGCATGCTCTCCGGTCATGGCAAACCATGGGAGTTGGAGACACTAATTTGCACATTTGACAACATACTTTGCTAGGCTAAACATCACCCTTCTTTCCCAGCCCTTGCTGAAAAACAAGCTCACTGGCTTTTCTTTCAAGTTTCCACCAAAAGTATCTAGCTGTTTGTTTAGGGAGATGATGACTTGCCAGAAGGTTCCAAGTACAACCTGCTTATATTTTGATGACTAGTAATAAACTTGATTCAGCTCTATTGCATAAAATTTAACAGACTCCAAAGCAGAAGCCAACGAGGAACACATTCAACAAAAGCCTGGAACAGACTGCATTTGAATAACAATGAGTAGAGGATGCACAAAGTTTAGATTTTCCTGCTAACTACTTCCAATTTATTTTCAAAGGTCTTGTAACCACCCCAGGGATGTCACCCTGTCACAGTGGAACAATTGTGAGTGTAATCAACCCAACCTTTGATGTAACTAGAAATTTCTGAGCATTTAGATGTGCTGCTTTTTTTTTTTTTTTTTTTTTTTTGCCTATTCCTTCAGAACAAATGCATTTTGGCATTAAATGGATAATGTCCACAAATTTGCTACTGTGGCTGGGTATCAAAATAGTGTGTACACACATGTACTCAATTAGTACTACCTATCAGTTTCATTCTGTCCAGGTGCAATTCTTGACTTGCTCACATGATTAATCAGTCAGAGGCACTAGGGTCAGGGTAACAAGGAAATACTTACCAGATTAAGATTTGCAGAATAAGGAGCTGGATCCCAGGCCACCAAAATGACGTCTTTATATAAAGAACTGTCAATGAAGTGATGACTGGGGTTGGTCAGAATCTGCAAGCACGCAGAAAAAAAGAAAATCAGTCTGATTTCAAAATCAGTGCTTATGTCTTCAAAAGTATATTTTAAGAGGTGAAAATTAAAAAAGAGGAACCAGAGCAAGAAAAAAAAAAAAAACCATGGCTCAGGTTTTCTGTTTTCCTTTGGGAGAGAGGGAGAGGCTGAAGCACTTAAAAAATGTTTAGGAAAGTGAGATACTTTAAATAATACCACCAGGTTTTTTTTTTTTCTTTTTTTTACCAACATTGTGCCAAAGCTAGTGGCCTAGACTCTAGTCTCTGGGAGGCATAACTTTGTAGGTAATTCAGGTCCCCAGCCTATCTACACTATCCTTGACACGTAATCTGGAGATGATGTGGGAGAATTTAGCGATGAAGGAGTCGGACAGAGTGCCAACCACAACCCTCCTTCCGTGGCCCTATCTGGTTCTGAATGAATTCCTCAATGCCATCTGCCAATCATTGTTCTTTTCAAATTATCATTTGGGGAAAATATACTTTTTTTCTCTATATCTTAAGATGCAATTTTTCAAACCAGGTGTAGCGGTGCATGCCTGTAATCCCAATACTTGGGAGGCCTAGGCAGGAGGATCGCAGGACAGCCCCAGCAACTTAGGCCATTAGCAACTTAGTGAGACCCTAAAAAGGGATGGGGGTGTGTACCTCAGAGGTAGAATGACCCTGGGTTAAATTCCCAGTACTACAAAAAAAAAAGTAATTTTTCATCACCACTAAGATGCAACCACTTCAACCACTTCTAGATGCAACCACTTTTTTTTTTTTTTTTTACATTTTAATGTGTTTGTAGAGTGTCTTACAGGTGACATGTATTTTAATCTGGTGGGGTTTATCACTCTCTCTGAGGAGTTGTTATTAAAAGAACTGTAGATCTTACAGCCAATGACATCTATGAATTAAAGCAATATGGTAATTGTTTCTTACCTTGCTGCAGGCTGCCTGGTGCACTGAACTGTGCAGAAAGCTAATCATTTGTTCTGCAAGCAATTCACCATAAATCACTTATCACCTCATTTTTTTTCTACATTTTTTGAAACTCTAGAAATTGTTGTGGTTTGTTCTGCGAGTAATTCTGCCATAAATTTGGAAGACATTCTTATTAAGGACACAAAGAAAAGAGGCATTTTCATTTCCAGTTAAATAACTCATTTTCACTTTCTAATTTTCCAAACCACAGATTAAGTTTCAAAGATATCCTATGAACA
>PVLC010020015.1:0-29998 GCA_004027655.1 Graphiurus murinus | reverse complement strand
ATTTGTTGCAATGCTTATTTGATCATTTTTCCTCATTCTCTTCTCTATTTTCTTTTTATAGAATTCATGAGTCAGATGTTTGGCCTCCTAAATCAAATCTCTAGTCATTTAAAATTCATAAGTTTTCTTCTATTGTCTACCTCTTAGTCTTTTTGTGTTATTCTCTGCACAATTCCCCTAGCTTTTAACTTTCATTCTCTCCCTTTAAGTCAATGTCTTGTACTTCATTTTGCTAATTCTAAAGAAATAATCTGCTGGCCACTTCATGTAGTTTGATGAGCAGTGCTACTAACTAGAATCCATCTGTTCCTATCACCTTTTTTCTCTTGCAATGGAAGAATAGTCTATACTCCAATCTAAGGCAAACACCAGTACTTTATTTTTTTCATCCATTTAATTGTTAATTTTCTTTGTTTAACTAATATTTATTGTTTGTCTGTTATATGCCTGTCTCTTTACTCTAAGTGAGCAAATAAAATATCTACCTATATAGAGCCTTACTTAAGGAGCCAAGGATCAACAAAAATTTTATTGCGTAATAAATCAGAACATAACCCCAGCCCTTCTTTTTCACTTTTGGAAGAATTCTGTTCCTGTAACTAATCCTTTCTCTTTCATCATCATTTTGCACTGAGGGCTAAGCCTTCAACATATGAAACTTTGGGGAACATTCCAGATCCAAACTATATACTTCATTAGTATAGTTAATAAGGATAGATAACAGTAGTTGAATATTTGAACTAGAATGTGTCCTAGGAACAGTTAGAATATGATGAAGTTGAAGTATTGAGTGTTTAATTTTTAGTATTACAAGGCTAATAACTTATTTAATCTAAGTTTAGGCTAAATAGTCTGGCTCCATTTGCCTAAACTCTTACTGATCATACTGTTCTTTCTAGCTTATCAAAAGCTGGTATTTCAGATTAAATACAGGAAGAAATTTACGAATGATTTGTTGTTACTAGGAACCAATACAATATGTATGTTTATATGCAAATACATATCTCATATTTGAAGATATGTAGATATAGTGCAAGAAAAAAATGAGATAGCAGTTGATTTCCAAGACAGTCAATAAATACACTCTCCTAAAATAGTTTTTTTTATCAATTTTTATTTTTGTTCAGCCAAAAATATGATGACAATGAACTTTAATGTCAAAACATTGGAAGGGAAGAAAGAAAAACCTTGAACTAGTAGTAGAGGTAGAAGAGATGTTTACAGATATGAAGGTTAAAAAAAAACAACTATCATATGTAAATGAAATGACTAACAGATTAACAATTTCTATCAGCTTTTGATAAGTGAAACAGCATCATAAAAGCTAAAAATGTTTTCACAGAATACATGAACATGTTTCTTGCTTCACCTGACATTTGCGATTGGGTCTATATAATGTGCAATGGTATCACAGCTGAAATAGTAATAGACTATATCAATAAGCGAAAGCAGCACAAATTGAGTACAAACAACACGAAAAGAGTCACTAGTTCCCTTAGTCAATAAAGATCACAGCTTTCCAGATCGTGCTTAGATTGCTGCTGTTAATCACATCACCCTCTCACAGCCAACAATATTGTGCAGCTGGTGATTGATAGTCATCTTGTGCATACTGTCAGGTCTTCCTTGAACCAGGAAGACTCGGGGCATGTACTTGAGATCTCATAGATTGTCAAAATCCACAATTCTATATATGCTTAAGTCAGCTACCTTTTTTCATCATTATTACTGAATACATCGGGAGAAAACAACTGAAGAACAATTCTTTAGTCTTAGGTCACTTTTGAAGTTCAGGCAACTTTATGACACATTGATCAGGAACATAAAACTTATTAGAAGCAATTGTTCTATAATAAAAATTGAGTACACATAATATGGTTATGGTGCAAACATCTGCCACTCACACAGACATCACTCTGTAAGCCCATCAGCCTAACTCTATTTTCCCCTCTGATTGTATCAGGATAGCTTGCGGCAGGACGGAGATTTGAGTGACAGACATCCACCCCGGTGCATGATGATGCATACTTAAGTCTTGTTTATGGGAATCGTCCCTCCTTGAAAAATGCAAATTTAAAATTGTTTTTTATTGAAAAGAGGTATATAAGGAAGCAATGCCGTTGCCTTCACTCTTTGAAAAGTCAAAGTTATTATAGTCTCCAGCTTTCATAAAAATTTTACTAACTTTTTAAATTGACTTTTTGGTTTTGTAATGAAAAAGAATATGAATTATTAAAAAGCTTCAGACAGGTTCTCTTTAAAAAAACATATATATATACTATCTGATAATATATATATATATATTATCAGATAGTATAACGGAAAACACAATATTCAAGAAAAAGCTTAGCATTCTGTACATTTAGGAGAGGTTAACATTCTCACAGCTATCTCTACAGAAACACCTAAACTCATTTTTGAATTTTAAAGTCGTATCAGTCACGGTTATTATATGTCATAGAGAACTATAATAAAATATCTGTTGTGAAATCATTGAGCATGATGGTATGTTAGACTTAAGGGTGTCTAGTTGGATCCTAGGAGCAATGTGGAGATTCCCTCAATGGTGTTCCTATCAGGGTCTTCGAGCATTTGCTCCAACACTTAACAGTAAGTTTATAACCTCCTAAGAAAATGTTGCGTATTAGAAAATCTGCTGTTACAGAAAAAAATGTCATATGAAGCCAACCTCTCCTCTGCCTTCACTTTCAGAGAGCAGCCCTCCTCCAAGGCTATACAACACATGACTTCAGAGACCCTTAAGATTTGCATAATTATGTGAAATATTTTGATTTTTCAGCATAACCAGCTATTTTAATTGTTCATCTGAACATCGTAATGAAATGTTAACAAACATGAATCTTAATAGCATTTTTGATACAATAATTGCAATGTCTTTATACACTGAAATGACTTCTAACAGAACAAATTAGTTTCTGATTTTGCCAAGACTAAAAAAAAATTAAATGCTAGTGGGAAGAAAATGCATGAGAATTTGGATTCCCGCACTCTCCATTCAGTCCCAACTGCCGATATCTTCATTCCCTCACAATGTAGCAGATGTAATGGGTCATATATCAAACGCTGTAAACAGTTTCCCACCACCAGAGCCGCGTGTAGGCGAAATGTGGTCCACTGCCAATAAACTTAGGGTTTTTTTCTTCAATTATACCAATCTTTAAGTTGCTTTTATACATTATGTGCTTATTTGTCAAGCAGCAAATTGATTTGTGAGGAGAAGGGGGAGGAGGAGCAGAAAGAAATTTTGAAAAGGAGAGAACACAAAGACTCCAATAGGCTTGAGTCCTGTGCTAAAGAAACAGATTTCTTTTGCGTTTTTGTCTGTCTGTTTGTATGTTTTTAACCTAATCACCTCAAAGACAACTTGGCTAGTTAGACATGGTGGCTCACACCTGTATCTCCATACTTGGGAGGCTGAGATAGGAGGATTGGTATTAGAAGCCAGCCTTAAAAAAAAAAACAAAAGCAAAAGCCCAGCCTCAGAAACTTAGGGAGGTTCTCAGCAACTTGGTGAGAATCTGTTTCAAAATAAAAGAGACGGAGTGGTATAGCTCAAAGGTAGAATGCCTGTGGGTTCAATCCCCAGCACCACACACAAAAAATAAAAAGACAACTTGGCCTTAATTGACATATGTTTGTTAATGTTGTTGAATGATTGACATTCTGAGTCAAGTTATTGGAAGACTATTCCAATGGGTCACTTAAAATTTTAGTTCAGAGAGTAAAAATGTAGTCATGCTTATTTAACCAAGTAGAATAGGCAACCTCAGTTCTTCAGATTCAGAATTCTGTTATTTAAACAATAAAGGCAAAAAACTAAGTGGTTCACTAGAAATTCTGATTTTATAGCTTTTTGTAGACAAACACTTGTTGTCTTTTATTTTGGAAAAAAAGCAAGTAAAATACTCTTTCCAGTTTGAATCAGGAGCGAGGGAGATTGTAAGCAAGAAACACGTTAAGGACTACCCCTTCCTATGCCACACTTAGGCAATGAAAGAATTTGTATTCCTCATATTTTTAATAGAATGTATATCTTTTCTGACTTGCATTAGGTAGAAGAAAGAAGCTAATCCTTTCAAAAACTGTCATTTTCACTTGAGGTCTTAATATTTGTAATTGTTTAAGTAATCTTAGGGAGTATAAAGAAAGGAAAGATAGTGTAATAGTTTTTTTTTTTAAAGGAAAGTTTTCTCGTAGGATAATGAGGCAATATAAAACTTAGGAACAATCTATTTCAATTGAGTCAGAGGAAAGAAAAACAAATACAAGGTAAAAGCAAAGTTCACAAGGTGCCAAGGATATGCACCCAAAAGCTTGTTGAGATTCCTGAATAGAAAATGTGAAAATTTGACATTGATATAGTAGGCAAGAGGAATGAGTTTTGTTTTTTTAATCTCACCATGTCAGTGCTTAACATATAGAAACTTGAAAATCAAAAGCCATATAGTACTTAGCTTTGTTTTGTTATACCCCTCATATAGTATTAAATATTAAGAAATATTTCTGTTTCTAGCCCAGGTTGTATGACTTATATATCTATTGTTATACATCAAGATGAAAATGTGAGAAAGACATCATTAAATATATTGCTTATGGAAGTTATTTTTAAGAAGCACATCCTCATAAATGGGAGACAGAATGTTTCCTGGCTTAATTGTTACTTGGAAGTCATTCCAGTTACCTGAAAGCAATATGTACCTTTCTGCAATAGATCTATATACTCTTAGAAGATTCACAATGGCCTAACAAATTATAGGGTGAATAACCGTCCTGGTTCAACAGGGAGAATCCTGAGGGAAACACACCAAATGCTGTGTGCATATGTCTGTATCACCTTAAACCCTACTACAATGTATAATTATAATGCACCAATAAAAGTATATTAAAATAATTATCCTTCTAAAATAATGGACTATTTTGAAGGGAAATAAATACTACTTTCCTCAGTGCTGAGACTTCACTGAAGGAATTCTACAGCCAGTGTACCCTTTATGAGAGCTTGTTAGGTCAAAAGTAAGAGCTCATCAGAATAAAGAATAAAAGCAGTAGGAAAGAAAGAGTATAAAGGTTGAATTCAGTGAGAGGAGGCAGGTAGAGAAACACGATGTGTTATGCAGAGTACTGAGAATATTTTCCAACTGAAAGAAAATCTTTAAACAATAACAGAAGGAGAGGAGGTAAATATTCAAAAAAGACTGTGAAGGAATACAGTATCTTCTGTAAAATTGGGTAGCTCAAGTACATGAGTGCAGAACAAAGGGCTGTCTGTGATAATTTTAGGGGAGGTAGCACAGAATAATAGAAATAATTTGCCATTTAGTCACTATTAATAAAGGTATGTACCTCTGAGTTCACAAAATACAGAAGAGATTAATATATATGTATATATACATATATATACAGTGCAGCCTCTGCACTGAGGACCTGAGAAGGAGATAGCATTCCCAAGCTCAGCAATTGAAGAGGTGATTTGCAAAAGGTATAGGACAGACAGGAAAAGTAACAAGGCCAAACAGTAAGAGAATAGAGGAAACTGCATCATGTGAGCCAGCTGATGGGAACTTTGATAGTTTTATTCACTAAAAGACTGAGAGTAACTTTGCAGTGAGATTTTCCTAGTGGTGGCCTACGATGATTAGGCCCTCGAGCTTTGTCCTTTTGTCCCCTTTTTCCCTCAAACTCAGAAGAAAAAAACTGAAATTTTAGAAAATGTCCTCAAGGCTAAAGTTACTCTGCTGGGTTCTAGTATTCCTTCAATACTAAATCCAGAAACTTTTTGTTGTGAATTCACCAAATACTTTCGAGGAAATTCCCCCTATTTTTGTAGCATATGCATTGAGAGAAGTGGAAGTCCCCAGTCCCTAACAGATTGCACAAAACTCCACTCTCCTGAAAGAAACATCCAAGGTTCCAAGATAATAGACTATATACTGACACTAATTTCAAAGGAGCTGATTTTGTTGATAAGGATGATAGAACCAATTTTATCTGACTACAGAAAGCATTTTATCTCATTTTTGATAAATGTAATTTTTACATCTTTTAGTATTAATGCTTTAGACACAAAGATTACAAGGATTCTTTCATACATAGTACCATATTATACACCTTCTATAACTTTGTGAATTATAAAAAAAAAATTTTCTCAGAATTCTAGGTAAGGAAATCTAGCCGTCTGGCTAGACAATATGCATTGCCAGGATCATAAACTAGCTGGCCTACATCCTGCCTTTCTTCCCTTACTTCAGTATTGATTCACTACAAATATTAAATTCAGTAACCTAGATCCTGGGTGATATAAACAACCATAAATGAATTGTCAACTATGCAGGTTCTAGCTTAGAGTTAATTAATAGTTTCAAGTCAGCAATTGCAATATGATGTATTTAAACAATATTATGTATGTCTCTGCTTTTTTAAAAAATATGGTTATCTTTAAAACATAAAGGGATTTTTTGCAAGCAATGAGTTTACATACTGAAATAAATAGCAACATGTGTTAAATTCACAAAAGATTTTAAATATATGACTGTAAAACTAAGAAAATTATCTGTTTGCCAGAATTTTTAATGACCAGTGTGTGAATTCTAATAACATGTTGAATATCAAGAACTTTAATTCACTCTAAGTTTTTAGATTGGTACTAGTTGAAAGGTTATTTAAAATCATTTTCTATAGTAAAAGTAACTTGACCAAGGATAATCAGGTGATACCTCTTTGTTTAAAAGTTTACCTTCTAAGGAAAATCAAATAAAATGCAAAGGTCTTCAACTTCACTACTTAAGAATAATGAACATTTAAATATTAGGTATGATTTTAAAATCACTCCTCTATTTTCAGTTAAATGTCAATAATGTCCCATTTTAAAATATGTCTGAAATGCAGACATATTTGAATATTTCCAAAGGCAGCATAATTTATAAAATCAACTTTCAAAGCTAGTTTGATAATATTAGTCATAAATTTTACAAAGTGTTTGTGAGTCTTGAATGTAAGTGTTATCATTCCTGGGAATTTATCCTGAAGAAATGACCTATATAAAATACTTGTATTAACAAATTTTTGCTCAGTAGCAGAGGAATATTTAAATAAAGCATGATATATTCACTCAGTGGAATATTTTGTAATAAATATAAATTATGATAGGCTATTGTAATAGGCTATATGTGACAGTATGAAAAATGACTCAAGGAGAAAATGAGAAATACAAACACTATAGAAACTAATCATAAATATCTAAATATTCACATGGAATTTTGATTTCAGTGATTTGTATGTAGATTACTAGAAAATATAGTGTCTAATGCAACTATTGAAACTGATAAAATGGACAAGACTGAGAGTTCAAATTTATAACACTCTGAAAGAGATAATATGAGGTTTTAAAGACTTCACATGAGGATAAAAGAAAACATTCTCCAATAATTCAGGCATTCTTTGAACTTTTGCCCTTTTTCTAGTTTAATTTATGTATTCTCTTAAAAAACAAGATATACTATAAGTTCTTAATGAGTTTATATTCTAGTGGGGAAAAGAAAAACTTGGTAATGATATAAAAACATGACCTATTCTAATTATTTTCTTATTTGTTTTTTGACATAGCATTATGGTAGTGAGCCTGAGCTTTAGAGTAGAAAAGTTTGTAATATTGGTCAAGTTGCTTAGGTTTACTAAGTTCTGGTCCTCTTGTCTGATTTACAATATCATGAGATAAAAATTACATTAGAAAATATTCATGAACCACTGGGCCGTGGTGGCGCACACTTGCAATCTCAGTACTTGGGAAGCTGAGACAGGAGGATCTGGGTTCACAGTCAGCCTCAGCTACTTAATGAAGGCTCTTCACAACTTGTTGAGACCCTGTTTCAAAATAATGAAAAATAGAACTGGGGTTGTAGCTTGGAGGTAGAATGCCTCAGGGTTCAATCCCCAGTACTGCAAAAAAAATATATATATATATATATACACATGAAGCACTCAGCACAAAAGTATATATAGTTGCCCCTAAAATATTAATTTCCCTCTACCTTGTCCTATTGATTCTGAGGCTGTATTGAAATACAATTGTAATTTCTGGAATGAAATACACACCTGTATAGATTTTATAAATCCTAATATTTTCCTCAGTAAAATACAATCACTTTTTATGTTTTATTAAGCAAAGGCTTTAAAAAGTCTCTTCAAACTTCTTGAATATCAAAACTTAACGAGTTTCAGAATTTAGGACTGAGCATGTTAATTTTTTTGAAATATGCCAAGTGTTCACAGCTAACATTAAATATTAAAGACAAAGGAGATTTTTAGAATACATGCTCAACCTCCAACTTGACCAAAAGAGATGAGGAAAGTTAGCAAATAGTCACACTTTTGAACATTATGCTAATGGAATAGAAATATTCATCCTTCAGAGGCAAGGTTAATCGAAGGCCTCTACTGATTTCTAGCTCTGGGTATTATTAAGGAGTATTGTATTAACTTTCCAATTTTACTGACGGATATGCTCTAGTCGTATTTTCCGTGCACTGAAACAAAACTATACTTCTCATATGATGACGAGAGAGAGGGGAGAGGGGCGAAAAGCAAAGGGCAAAGAGAAAGGATGATAAGATGGCACTAGCCATGCCACATCACACACTGAGATTTTACATTACGAGGAGTCATATTTCTCCTTAATAAAGGATTCAAACAGCATGACATGTTAATTTTCAAAGAAACTTTCCCTTTTGCCTTAATTAATCTGAGAAATTAGTAATTTCTCATAAATGGATTTGTATCCTGGCCTGAACATACATAAAAGTTCATATTATTTGAAACATCACATTTTTCATTGCAAAAACCCCTTGATAAGAATGAAATCAGTTATCATGCTACATGTATAAGTTATCAATAATGTATTTCTAACTTTTCAAAACCTCTATTTACATTTTTATAGATAAAGAAAAAAATACTGATCAGAGAAAAGGGCTCTTGTTAGTTGTCAAAGAAACTACAAACCATTTGTTCTCAGGTACTTACAAACTCCCAACTATTACTGAAAATAAAAGAAGCAAATTCACACATGACTCAAAGGCCTGAATGGAAACAAATTCTGTCCTAGTTGGCTGTGCTCTACCTGACCTGAAGAACAGAGGCTTTACCTTTCTCACATAAAGCTCCAACTCGAGCCAGGCGTGGTGGCGCACGCCTGTAATCCCAGCATTCGGGAGGCTGAGACCGGAGGATCCAGGTTCGCGGCCAGCCTCAGCTACCTAGTGAAGCATTCCACAACTTAGTGAGACCCGGTTTCAAAATAAAGAGTAAAAAAATTGGGCTGGGGGTGTAGCTCGAAGGTAGGACACCTCTGAGTTAAATCCCCAGTACCGCAAAAGAAAAAAAAAAAAAATAGGACTGGGGGTATAGCTTGGAGGCAGACTGCCCCTGAGTTCAATCCCCAGTACCGCAAAAAAAAAAAAGCTCCAACTCGAACAGTAGGACTTCTCCTGGTTAACATGGTGGCACCTGGTACATCCAGAAAGTGAAGTAGTTCAGTAAATATTGTGCAATGTGCAGTAGCAAAGCTTTCTGTTCTGGTTTTTGGGTTTTTTTTTTGTTGTTGTTGTTTTTTGCATGTGTGTGGTACTGAGGATGGAACCCAGGGGTATTCTACCTCTGCTACACTCCCAGCCCTATTTTTTGATTCTTTATTTTGAAATAAGGTCTAAGTTGCAGAGGGCCTCACTAAGTAGCCAAGGCTGGCTGTGAACCCAAATCCTCCAGTCTCTGCCTCACAAGTACTGGGATTATAAGCGTGCACCACCACACCTGGCTTTTGTTCTGTTAATAGCTGGATACAACACATTCTATTCCAGCTCCTGTGGAAAAAAAATGAGAATTATAAGTTAGCTGAGTGATTCAGTAGTATATAAATAATCCTGAATTAAGAATCAAAAAAATTTAGCTGGGCGTGGTGGCTCACGCTTGTAATCCCAGTACTTGGGAGGCTGAAACTGGAGGATCTGGGTTCATGGCCAGCCTCAGCTACTTAGTGAGGCACTCCGCAACTTAGAGAGACCCTGTTTCAAAATAAAGAATAAAAAACAGGACTGGGGGTGTAGCTCAGAGGTAGAATGTCCCTGGGTTCCATCCCCAGTACTGAAAAACCAAAAAAATTTAATTTTAGACATGACTTTCTCATTGACTCATATAAGCTTTGTGTTTCTGTGCAATTAGCATTATCATACTGGTCCTCAAGTGTTTCATGTGTAAAATGATGGAATTGCCTAAATCAATGTCTTGGGTGCTCTCCAGATTCTAAATTCAGTAGACCTATAATTCTAACACAGAAGCTAACACTCTCAGGGAAGAAAAGTGGGCTTGAGTGTTAGTTCTTGGACTTGGTTTTCACCTGGACATACATCAAACTACTAGATATTTCAATAATTTGTGTCCTCCCTCGTCTCCTTCCATTCTTTCGTGGCCCTCCCTTACCTCTATAGCTGCCTATTGAAAGGCACAGATGAATCTGAGTTGTCAGGTTTTTTTCCTCTCATTTTACTGAGCCTTTCAGCAGTAAAATGAATTACTTGTGTATGTGTGTGCATGTGGCACTGTGGATTGAACCTTGGGGGGGTTCTAACTCTGAGCTATACCCCCAGTCCTATTTTGTTTTGAAAAGAGGGCTGTCTTACTATGTTACTGCAAGCTGGCCTTGAATCTGCAATCCTCCTATCTGAGCTTCCCAAGTACTGGGATTGCAGGACTGCATCACCACACCCAGCTAATTACTAATTTTTTCTTGAAATACTTTATCTAGTTCCAGAATCATCATCTTAAATCTTCCTAGTCAATATATTTCTCCAATACTTTTTCTTGGTTGTCTTTTTTTCCCTGTTTAGAACTTTAACATTGAAGTGTTTCAAGCATCAGTTCTAAATCTCACTCAACTGTACTCACTGCCTAAGTGATCCCATCAAATTATATGGTTTTTATTACATAGCAGCAACTCAATAATATCTCCAATCAGTGAGTTTCTATTTAACTCCAATCTTAAAAGCCACTGTCTTCCTTTAGGTATCAAACAGACATTTCACACTTAACTGTCTAAAATCAGTGTCTTTTCAATATTAACACATTTTAAGATATACTTTTACTGGTGCATTTTAATTGCACATCATAATGAAATATTGAGTGATAGGAACATACATATACTCAACAAGTATCTTGATTCTCACCATCCACCTGCTTCCAAATCTTTCCTTTTAAAGTTTCCCATGTAGGTAAAGGGCAATTGCATTCTACCAGTGTCTCTAGCTAAAAACAAAAATCATCCTTAACTCATATCTTGAACAGAAATTTTATAATTAGAAAATCTCATTCTAAGTATTACATTATAGATGCATTGTGTAACATAAAAAGTAAATTAATCATTTGTCCATAAAATTATATTTATTGTATACTTGAATTTATTAACTTTATAACTATGAAATCTTCCTTAATTTTAATAGCCATTACCTTTATTATATCAAGTAATATGTTACTTGGCAAGACGCTTTTTTTCAGATGGAAAGATAAGTAAAATGTATTAAGAATAATCTGCCATATCAAAAAAAAAAGCAAAAAACGACTTTCGTAGTATAGGTATATTTGGTTTTCACTTCATTTTATATTGCTGAAATTCAGGTTATTGCACATGGATAATGTGAATGCATTTTCACTACTGCATACTATTCTGCATGTGACTACATCACAGTGATACGTCCACTCTTTTGAGAATAAACTTGAAGATTACTTCTGGGTTTTTGGTCACTGAACAATCTTGTACACATGAAACTTCGAGTGGTAGCAGATATTTTCAGGGTCTTTTCGAAATTCTCAGGGATATCCTTTGCTGATTGCCACCAGTGTTGCTATAAAGACTGATCACTGCAACAGTCCCTGAAAGATTGCTCTTGAGAAACTGGCGCAGGTTCATCCTGATTTACCCACATAGGACTCCTCCTCTCTTCTCTCCTCACCTGTCCAGACTGATTGTAACTTATCAAAATGTCAGTTTATCTTTTGTGAAATGAAACAACTTTCAAATTAAATTACTTCACTGAACTCTCAGATTTGCCCAGATAAGGAGAGAAAGAGAGAGAGAGAGAGAGAGAGAAGCAGAGAGAGACACCTAAATGACCCATTAAAGAGCAAAACAGTAACAGTGTCAAAGTAGATTTCTGGAATTTGAGTTACACAAAGTAAAAATATCAATTATTGGGGTATCTATTCAGATTTAAGATCATTAAGAGTTTAGAATAGATTCCTGAATAAAAATAAAATTTGCTTCCTTTATGCAGTAGATACTTCCTGGAAAGTTGTGTGCAAATTTATTTTGTCTAATCAAGTGATGTGCCAATGCTTTTTATAAATTATGATTCTCTTACCAATGATTATCCCGAGTTTTACACTGGATTTTCATAACTCAAGATAAATTCTTAAAACTGTATATTTCAAAACCTAAATATGTCAAATAATTGGAGGAGAAACATTTAATAATTAAATTCAAAAGATATACCTTGGAGGCTGGATTACTACGAATGGAAGAGGAAACATTTCTAGTTCAACTCAATTTCTATAAGCTTGTAAAATATTGTTTGTTAATCAATATTTTACTATTTAATATATTTTACACCTTTCAGGTTAGTTCCAAGTACACAGGAAAGAAAATAAAGGCAGATTTTCTTTTTACAATTCATACTAATAGTCCCTTACTTCCTCAAAAATACTTTTATTGCAAATATATAGTCATAAGTAGAAAAATTAAACTTGTTACTTTAAATACTACTAATACGGTGTTTTGACTTGCAAAAATCCACATTCAAATTTGACCTCTAGAAGAATGAGTATAGTTATGGGAAGTTTATAGGGTGAAATAGTTGAGATGGATGATCTGCTAAGTAAAAACTCTAATTTCCAATTGTTAAAATTATTAAATACAATCATTTCAAATGCTTTCATCACAAGGATTTATTTTCATGTTAAACCATAAAATTCCATTGAATAATTTTCTTTTTACACAAGTCATTTTCAAAACAGCAACTGAGCATATTACTACCAAATTAAATGCAATCAATAAATATTATATGCTAATTCCATAAAAATCAATTTTCTATCTGAATGAAGATTTAGGAAAAATTTGCCACTGTTACGAAGATTTTAGGAACATCAAGAGTATCCAACAATATCCAGACAGTGATTTTTTAAATTTCAGCTTTATAGAGAGTATCCCAAGTAGCTCTTTTTGATATTGCAAGCAGATTGCTTCAAAGGGACAGTGATTTCCCTGGAGTTCACTTAAGTATCCGCAAGCATGATCTTGGTGGGTTCTATATTAGAAGTCTACTGATTATTCAGTTAGCTTCCCCAGGACACTGTAGTTAAAGAGTTATACTGACTTTCCATTCAAAGGCAAAGCTAATATAGAATGCAGAGTGAAACCACCTTTGAATTCTCAGTCACTGTTAGCTTTTTTAGCATGAAATATCATGTACTACAGACTTTGAAGATACAGCAGCTAAATCCACATTCAGTTTTCAAACCAAATAAAATGAGAGTAGTGTATCACACTGCTCTTACCTAAGCATTAAGTTGAAATAGAGAAGACAATAAAAAGAAAATGATTAATGCAAACTATTTAACTAAAGTCAGCATTAAGTTGGCTGTAACATTTAGATGACAGAAACCTGAGTTTAACATATATATTTCAGAAATAGTTCCTTATCATTCCTGACTATTGAAATCATATTAAAGCATTGTTTTGCTTTTTGAGTGTTTAGTGTTTCAAATGTTTAATGCATTCATTGTTGCATATATTATTAGAGGAAATTATTCCAAATCAGTGCATTAAGAGTTTCAATGATAATATTATGCCATTAATGTACTTGTCTATCTTCTATCAGGAGGACATCCTTTCATTGCTTTTCAGTACAGAAGACAGAAGTCTATTTCATCATTAGTTATATAACCATAACAGAAATTTTCATGGAGGGGAAGGAATTTGGGGAACAGTGTAGTGTTAAAATAAGTTAGTCTATTTGAAAATAACAACTCAGAAGAGATACATTTAGCTATTCTAGCTTTGCTTAATGATTTAAAAATTTTTAAAAAATGTCCACAGAACTTATTTGCAAACACAAATCATGGTCACTGAAGTTCTCTCAAAAGCAGCCAAGAGCCAGTTCTATACAGAGACCAGAGGGATGTTTTCTTGTCTTCAATTATTCCTTTTCTTCCATCTCTAGTAGCTAAAGAATCTCAAAATATTATACTTATGTTTCAAGGAATTTTTTTATACTGGTTAAGTAATTTCTGCTGTGAGTTCATTTCTCTTGCTAACTATGTACTTAAGTCCTAGCATTACAGTCTCTGCAAAATAAGACATTAGCTTACTTTCCATTTTTTTTAATACTGCTAAAAGAAAAATATGCTAACAGATTAGTTTTGATAATGATCTATTCTTTTCTTGCAAGCAGTGTCACATGTCCTCCAGAAATGTATTTTATGAAGGACATAGAAGCCAATAATTGTGATAGTGTATGACAATTGTTATAATTGGAGAGATTTGAAATGTTGGTATGTCTAGGGCATCACAAAAGAAGAAACAAGTAACTCTTCCTGGAGAAACTGACAAGTAATATCATCCTGACACTAGATAATATACCTGTATCCTTATCTGAGTAGGATTTCATAAACTATAAAATAAAGGAGTTAGGGAATAAGGAGCCTTAAAAGTCCAAAATCTTTTGAAGGGTGATTTTAATTTCAGGGGGGTATGAAGACTTTGAGTATTCCTGCTTTGGTTATACTGAACAGGAAGACTAAATGCAATGGTTGTGAATTAAAGTTCTGAATGTACTAATTTCATGTCTGAGGCTATTAAGAACCTGGTAAATTAAATTCAGCTGATTTTTTAAAAACTTATGGGCATTGACAGCTTCAGACCTAAATGGTTGAAATATAATGGTACGATAAATAAATTAAAATAAAAACATAAGGAAATGGTTTTGTTAATAATTTGTTGATAAATTATATAATTTCTGTGAGATTCAGTTTCTTTAAACATGTATTCTAATTTTAATTTACCTATACTTTTTTACATTTGTATTCTGTACCAATTACCTATACCTAAAAATTACCCCAAAACTTACTCTACTCTAACTCTAGCCATTTTATATTTTCAATTAGTTAGAAATTTGGACAAGGCTCACTTGTGTGATTCTTCTGCTCTAGGTAGTGGAATGAGGTTATCTGATATTATTCCACTAGAAGATGGACTGGTCTTTGTATAATTGATGAGTTTACTCACAGCTGGGCTTTAGCAAGGATTGTCCACCAGAGCACCAACCCATTGCTTCCCCTGCATACTCTCAGGGGAATTGAGTTAGTCAGCTTTACAAATACTTGAGAAAAACAACATAAAGGCTGAAAGATTTATTCTGGCACAATTACAGAGGTTTCAGTCCATGCTGAGCTTGCATTTTTGTTTTGGGGTTGAGGTGAGGCAGAACATCAGTAAATGGCCATGGTGGAAGAAAGAAGTTCAGCTCACAGCAGCTGGGATGCAGAGAGAAAGAAAGACATAGGGGACAAGAATGACGCTTCCATGGCATGCCCATAGTGACCCACTTCCTCCAACCTTGCTCTACTACCTACACTTTCCGCTACTTCCCAGTGGTCTATTCAGATATCAGTGGATTGATTACTCCACGGATGAGGCCAGAGTCCTCACGACTAATCATTTCCCAACACCCCACCTTAGAGCACTGCTCCATTGGGGATCAAGCCTTCAATACTTGAGCCTTTGGAAGACATTCCAGATTCAAATCATAACAGCAATTAAGCTTTATACATGATTCTAGTAAAAAAAAAATAAATAAAAATAAAAAAACTTTCTCACACATGTGAGACGGATAGGGACAAAAGTCTTCTTATAGTCTAGTCTTGAGAATTCCAGATTGTTACTTCCTCCATATTTTAGGGTGAACTTTGATCCTTACCTCTCAATGGGAGACAATTTGCAGCCATCTTTATTCTACCACAATCTGACCTCTGGGTCACCAGTTATTTATATTTCTCCAATTTGTAAAGTATATTTGATGCAAAGGGCACTCAATGCCTTCTCAAAGCCCCCCAAAGTGTCATCCATTAAAACTCTGAGTGTAAGTAAAAATACCAGGATTTTAGCATCCGAATCAGCTAAATATAGAAAATATACTAAAATCTATTCCAGCTATATATTTCTGCATAAGATCTATCCAAAACCATAATAACTTAAAAACATATTATTTCTCAAGATTCTATGGATTTACTAGGTTCAGTGTGTGTAGTCATTCAATATTGCCCATGCTGTTACATGTCTCCATGCAACTTCTCCAAATGAAAAACTTGGGTTTTCTCAAAGCAGAAGAGTTAGCCTTCTTACTTGTGATGGATATCACTCATGGTAAGTGTTCCACAGATCAGAAGCCAAGATGTCAATCTTTTAAGACTCAGATAAAAATTGATGCAATGTCATTTCTACTATATTTTATTAGTCAGAAACTGTCCACATTCAATGAGATACCCCACATCCACTAAAGAAGCATCATATAATTTGTGGTCATCTCTAATATCTCTGGCCACAGTTGACTTACACTCCTCCAAAAAAACAATACATTTGTACCTTAAAGATTTTCCAAAATTGTATCCAATTACATTATCACCCAAGTTCTAGCATTCTCTTAAAAACCGTATAGGATTTCCAAAACGTTATGTAATCCATCTAATAATACAAAAACCACACAAGTAATGTTGAGACAAGCCCCTCTTAACCATTGGTCACTTGGGGGTCTAGTTTGGAGAAATAGCTTTAGAAATTTTTTTTTTTTTTTTGGCTGGAAAAGAAGGTCTACAAGTCATGAAATTAAAATTTGAGGACTTAAAAAGAGGCCTTTCAACTGCATTCTTGGTTTCTTCTTTACCCAAAGAATATAATTTACTGACTTGAAATTGGCTTCCTCCTTGAAACTTATTGAGAATATTTTACAGTAGATTACAGAATGACTGAATATTTTACAGAAGATAACAGATAACCAAAATTTTGTCACTATAAAGTGGGTCTTAGTTCTGAACTCTTACTGTCCTTCAATCATTATAGTCTTTTCAAGACCCTTCAAGCATTAAAAAAAGTTCTCATTTGTCCATTTGTTTTCAGCTTTTATCTGCTACCAATGCTCAGAACTAGTTAGTGCCACATGTTTCAGGTTGGGGTAGAGACAGGTCCCCACTTTCTACTGTGAGATTTTGTTCTGATGTTACTGAAAAATAATCCCCAAATTAGTATATTACAAAGAACTGTAATTCCAGGATCCCATGGTTCAAGAATTTGATCAGGACTATGGAAATCCATCAACTATATTGTTGAGGTTATTTGAGGCTATTCATCTTGCAGAGATTGGTATACATAGTTAAATATGACTATTCCCATGTTCAAAGCTTTTCTGTGGCTGGAAACCTGAACTCTACTGGGACCATCCATCAGATAGCCTAACAAGCTAACCTAGTGACCTATCTTAGTATTCTTGGGATAAAGAACTTCTTTGAGAGTTACTTAGTGCTAGAAAGAAAGTATAATATAAGGTTTGGATGGAAATAGAAAAATTCTAATAAATCCAGCTTGGAAATCCAAGAATGTAACTCCTCTGCATTCAGTTTTTTGAGCTAGTCATTATAACCAAGACTCAAGGTGAGGAAATTTAGAACTAAACACCAATTTTTCATCCTGCACAGCAGTTGACTTGAAATTGATATGGAATCTAGAAATTAGATTTGAAAGTCTGTAGCTACTAGAAGAGGGCAGAGGACCAATTCTACAACACATAGACACTGGTAAAGACTTCCTCAGTAAGATACTAAAGCCCAGGAAACAACAAAAAAAAGATAAACAGGAGTGTATAATATTAAAAATCTTCTTTTCCTCAAAGGAAACTATCAAGAACCTACAGAAAAGGAGAAAATCTTTGCCAGCTACTCTTCTGATAGAGGATTACTATCTAGAATGTATCAAGAACTTAATAGTAAAAAACAAAGAACCTAATAAAAATGGTCAATAGATTTAAATAGATACTTCTCAAAAGAAATATAAATGGTCAATAAATATATGAAAAGTGATCATTAGTAATCAGGGAAATGCAAATAAAAACACTGAGAATCCATCTAACCCCAGTTAGAATAGCAATCAATACAAATAAAAAAATGTTGGTGAGGATGTGAGGAAACAAGAACCCTTATACTGTTTGTGTGATTGAAATTAGTACAGATGCAACGGAGATCAGTATGGAGATTCCTTAAAAGATTGGGAATAAAATCACCATACAACCCAGCCATGCCACTTTTGGGGATCTTCCCAAAGGAATTAAGATTAGATTACTATAGATATACATGCATTTCAATGTTTAGCTATCATGAATTGAGCTGCTATAAACTATGGAGCCAGTTTAGGTTGTCCATCAACAGATGAATGGATTATAAAATTATAGTATATACACACAATGGAATTTCGTAAAAATACAATTATTTCATTTGTGGTAAAATGGATGGGACTCAAGATTATGCTTAGTGAGATTAGCCAGTCACAAAAAGAGAAGGGCCATATTTTTAACTCATATGTGGAAGCTATAGAGAAACTGGGAAACAAAGAGGACCTCAGAAAAGTAATGAGAGACAAGAGCAGAATGGGGGAAAGGGGTCTATCTGGAGAGAGTTGAGACAGGAGTAGGAGAAAAGGGAGCTCTGATGATGTAAACTATTCAAATAATCCTCTGTTCATACATGAAGTTATTTATATCGATAAAGAGACTATGGAGGGGAACACCCTAATGCACATGATGTACATTCACAAACAGATCGAAGTCAATCACTAAACTGAACTTGAGAAATGGGAGGGGAGGGAATGGGGTGAGAACTGGAGAAAGGTTAACTGGGACCGGTGTGCATGTATGCCTTCACCAGCATGTTCCTCACAAAGATATATGATTACAATGCACCAATAAAATATAGAATGAAATAAAGACTATGGGGAGGGGGAAGCAGAGTGAGAATTACAGGGAAGCAACAAATGCTGTGTGCATATGTTCATTTGTCACTAAACCTCAGTATGATGCATGATTACGATGCACTAATAAAAAATTATAATCTAACATGAGCTTTTCAGTATCTTATATGAAGATTGTTTAGAAACTAGTCATTAATTCTCCAATAAGTGATTTTGTTTTTAAATATTCATATCATTAGTTTTTTATGGGGAAATTCTTTGAATCAGAAAATAATTAACCTGAGCATGCATGTTTAAACATCATAGCTAAATATATAATGTATCCAGTTATGATTCTGGTCTGATGTGCAGGTATATCTTTGGGAGGGTAAAATATTATGTAGGAGACTATGAAATAGTTTTGTTTACAATTGAATTGGGGGATAATTTCACATAAGCACTGTTTTAAGCCTTAGGTAAATCTATAAGTTATTATTTATACAAGATTTTTCCATCTGTGGTAGAATGCAAAAATGGCCCAATATTTTACCCTTTCCAAGTAACTTTACTGTTATTTTAACATTTTATAATTCCCCCTATTCTGACTCTGGTCTTGACCAAATTCTGAAGTTTATCCAGATCTTAAATCTGGTTTTCATGTATTTCTGTTATTGCCATGAGAACATGCTCAGACTAGCTTAGTGAAAAATAAATGAAATAAAAGGCATAGCTGAACTGCCGAAATCACTCCAGCTAGAGTCAGCGTATTCAGCCAGCAGTCAGTGCACCCTCAGTAATGTGAATATGAAGAATTCCAAGCAGAACCCAGCCTGAGTCACCAGCACATAGGCACCTCAGCTACCTAAGTGCTGTGGCTAAGACACTTATTTTTGAGATGATTACTCTTTGGTCATTGTTGTAGTACAAGATGCAAAAATTGATAGGAGGGTGATGCTATTGCAGATCTAAAGTTTGTGGCACTGGTTTGAATATCAAATGACAGGGAAAGGCTGGAAGAGACTTTTAAACAAGGTTAGAAAAGTGGCAAGAGAGCTGCCCTTGGAAGCTGAATTATGACTTTTATATAGTTGCAAATTATTTAGTAAAGTTCTTCCTTTAAATTAAGATTAAATTGGAATAGATGTTGATGATGCTCAAGTCCCTTATGTAAAATGATATAGTATTTGCATATAACCTATGCAAATTCTCTTGCATACTTCAAATCTCTAGATTACTTATGATACCTAATACAATGTAAATGCTATATAAATATTATAATGCATTATTTATGGAATGATGACAAGAAAACATTCTATACATGTTCAGTACAGATGTTTTTTTCTGAATATTTTCAATCCATAATTGGTTGAATCTACAGATAATAGATCCATAGATACAAAGGGCTGACAGTATTATAATACCAAGAATAATTTTGGTAGTGTGAAAATTAAATTTAAAAAGGATGAGAGGACTATAACCTGATACATTGGAAGACAAAACTAACTAATTTCTAGCATTTCATGTTAGCCATGGTCTCAGGGATAGGGCTAAAACTAGGTTGTGGCGAAGGGTCAATTTATTGTGACCTCTGAATAATTAGATAGTTAATGTGAACAAAAAGACCTCTACTAACTGAATGACATGGCCCACAGCAGCCGGTATAAACCAAGTGAAGTGACAGAACCATCTTAAACAGACACCCCAAAAATAAAAATAGAGAGGAAATGAGCATGGCTTTAGAGCATAAAACATACTGGATGAAAGATTAAAACACATTCAGCACTTTTTAGAGCAGCATTCACAACAGAACCAATAGGCTGATTTTAAATGGATTTAGATTTTTCAAAACATACATAGGCTTCTAGAACCCCAAATATGTGAAGCCAGAAGAAATTTTAAATGATCTTCATAGGATATATTTTATGAGTTGTCTTAAATAACAAGGATTTTATGAAAAAAAAAAAAGATACTGTAGGTGGCAGAGTAAGGAACTATAGAGAATAACAGAATTTGAAACCTTTCTTAGGTATCAGAATTGGATCTAAGAACATTTCCCAACCCCAGAATAGAGAATCTGACTATAATTGTCTGGTGTAACTTCAGAATTTCTAGATGAGTGACTACTAAAGGAGCTTCCTATTGCTTTTTTTTTTTTTTTTTTTTTTTTTTTTGGCACTATGGATTGAACCTAGGTGTGTTCTACCTGAGGTACACCCTCAGCTCAATTTTATATTGAAACATAGTCTAAGTTGCTAAGGCTAGCCTTGGATCTGTGATCCTCCTGTCTCAGCCTCCCAAGTACTGGGATTACTCTTTGCCTTTCTAATGATAAGATTTATTGCTATTGTTCTGCCCTTTGTCTCCTCTGTTCATTGGATGTCAGTGGGACAGAGAAGTTACTTTTTGTTTCCTATTTCTCTAGATCAAGGTTATCTGTAACCAAATTGATGTAGATTGCAAGATCCTTAAGTTGGAACTTATGCATAATTGGATGAGGAGGCGAGTATATTTTGTATAAAGGAGAAATAAGATTACTGTATCTTTAAGAATAGACAAAGGTCTGCAAAGATAAGGGGCCTGCAAAATAACTCAAACTTGTTCTATTTGGATTCACATTCTGACATGTAAATTTGTGGTGCCCTTTGTTTCTGGCTCTTGGCTAATGTCATCTGTTTTGACCAGTAGAATTATGGGTCCAGAACTCAAGTAACCTTACTGGTTTCTATTTTCTATTGTCCTTCTGCCACTATTCTGACAACTTGCCCAGTAAGATGAGAAGTACATCAAGGGTAGTTAAGTCATGTCAGTCTTCCAAGCTGAGCACAGCCTGTATTAGCTGCAACCACTCATATCTCAGATACTGGAATAAATCCAGTCCTGACCTGGAAATGGCATGCAGGAGCCCAGTGAAAACAATCTCCTGCACAAGACCACTAGGTAGGTGCTTAGGACAATGAAGATATTAAAACTTTTGTGGCAATAGATTTCATATAAAACCATTAAGTTTTGTGTGAAATATTTTAGATACGCATAAAAGTACTGATAATCCTAGAACTTTATATTCAACCAAGCTAGAAAACATTCCAAATATAGCCTTTGTTGTATAGCTTAGCATACAGTTCTTTTCTGTACTTCAGAGATAACCACAATGTTTTATTTTGTTATCCTCCAGAATTTTCGGTTTCTATTAAATAGGTATTTTTTAATACCTATTTAAAGCATTTCTCTTTTTTTTTTGCGATTTTATGTAGTGTTAACATTCTTTTTAACCTGCAATAGCTTTTCTTACTCATTTTTTTATTTTAGCATTGTAATACACATTGCTTCAGTTCAATCACTTTCAATAGTGCATTGCATTTCTTTGTGTAGGCATGCCACAATTTATTAAAACATTTTCCTCTATATGAATGTTATGGCACCATTTTAAGCCATTGGATACCTTTTTATATATTGGTTGTATGTAGACATTTGTTTTTAAATTTTATATCCTGCTGTTCTGAGGCACTGAAGCAGTGAAAAATCCTTACAACAGCATACATTTTATTCACCCTTCAGGATTTGTCTCATGTATTCAAGCTAACAAAACCAAGTGTAATACTATTCATATTGACATATCCCATGCTTCATACAAAACCAGCAAAATTCATAGCAAGATAGATTGGTTTTGACCACCAAGAACACATTTAAAAAAATTGTATGCATATATTTATATACATGTATATCATTTTCATATATATATATGTGTATATATATATATATATATATATATATATATATATATGTGTATCATTTTTATCTAGACTTAGTCAAGGTACTATCATTCCTGAAAATTTGCATTAGTTGGTTACAGGTTGAAAGAGTCAAAATAGACACCTTCACAATTTACTTTTTAGCTTTGGCCTAGGTTCATAGATCCAGGTGTCAGAAAGAATACAGGGGAGCATCGTGTGTGATAGATTAGCACCTTGGACTAATCAGGCAATTAGTGCTGAGAGTTAAAGTGTGCAAAGCCCTCCTAAATGGATAATTCTAAAAAACTATCAGTAAAAATGAGTTACATTTGTTATTTAGAATATTTCAGTCCATTTCAATAAATTCATAAACATTAAGGGCAATACAGTAAAAAAAAAAAATTAATCTCTACTTTTAATGCCCATGCTGCAGAATGTTGACCTTAATAGCATAATACTTTCGTTAGAAATATTTACACTTCATTTCACTCACACATCAGGGAAGTTTAGTTTTCAAATATGTGAAAACCTAAATGTCTAGACAAACACATGTTTAAAAATCAGATAGATTAATACTATTTGAAAGGATGAAAGCTTATAGTAGTAATACTAGTAGTACTGGGAATTGAACCCATGAGCATTGTACCTCTGAGTCAAAAAAAAAAAAATGTTTGGGGGTTTATTTTGAAACAGAGTCTCACTAAATTGCTGAGGCTGCCTCAAACCTGTGCTCCTCCAATGTCAGCCTCCCAAGAACTGGGATTACAGATGTACTCTACCATGCCAGTTTATAATTACTTTTTAACAAACCAAATACTGACCTAGTTTAACACTCTTTAACAAAGTTTCTATTTTCATTTTCATAATATTTACAGGACTTACGGGTCAATAAGAACTGAGGATAGAATTTAAGTTATCCTCAAGAATTTCCTTAGAAAATATTTTTAATATTCATTTTGATAAAAATGGTACATATACATTTATATATTACACTGAATTATGCTTAATTGTAGAAACTTGTTATATTGCATCTGGACTCAATTTTAGAGCTGTCCATATTTTTATATTTAGATTTTGCCTTTAGTTCATTTTAAATAAAAAACAATTTTACAGACATCTTATTTCCCTTCATTCATCTTGCTATTATATAGTCTGTAAAGATTTAATTTTATCCTGCATTCTGATTTCTCTAAACTTTATATTAAAATAATTTTAGGAAAATAAAAACATAAGTACATTTTATTTATATATTTTGTATCTGAATCGTCAGTATACATTATGGAGCTTTAAGTCAGACCAGAACTTCGAGTTGCAGACTTTACATATTTCTGTTTAAAAAAGTTGAACTTCAAGCAACCATTCAAATTTGATTTGCATTCATAAATCGGTATTAATATTCATTAGCAAAACAGAATGAGGGTTTAATATAGTAAACTATTTACATATTTTAAAGATGTTTTTCTAAAGTAGAAAGGTATCTGCCATCAGCCCTGAGTGAGCAGCCCACAGAGGTCCTGGGAATCCGATAGGCAGCCCCACCCACCCTTAGCCATTGGAATTATTGAGGCAGCCCATTCAAAGTGCCTTGCTCCACACAGGCCCCTGGGAAACAGTTGGATAACCCTTCATAACTTTCTGTGACCTCAAGAATCAGTTAGGCAGCCTGTTCTCAGAAACCAAGCTGGCTGAAGCTACAAGAAACTGACAGGCAGTCCACCTATCTATTTTTAGCCACCAAAAGCAACTGGATAGCACACCCTGAGTAGGTTGGTCCACAGAGATCCAGTAGTATCACCTGCTTAGCCCATAGACAATGACAGGTGCCCTGTATAGTCCCACTGGTGCAGCTTGACCCTCATAAACCTATTAGATACTGCTGAGCTCCCTGTCCTGCTAATGAACATACTGAGTCCTACGCCTATCAAATCAGCCCCACTCATACATAAAACTCAGAAAATGATGAATGCCATTCTTCTGCTATTGTACCATCTAGTTCTCACCTGTACAGGCCTACCATGGCAGTCCACCACCATGAAAGTTAAGACAACTGGTCAGCACACCTGAACAAAGTGCACCACACCCAGAGTCACCTGCAAACCTGCTGTTGCTAAGAGAGTTGCATCCCAGATGGTGGTGCAGTCTTGCAACCCCTGCAGCCAAAGTCACTGAAATGTCTGTAGACATTATTGATTTGATTAGCTACAGCTGAAGAAGCTAAATAGATACTACACTAAAATGTCCACTAGGAAAGAAAGCCATTGACTGCTGATAACCTAGAACATGTTGCAGAAAGAAAGTCTTACTACAAAAGACCCCAATAAAATTCATAGAGGTAACTAATTTACAGGTATATGAATATCAGTGTAGAGACTCAAGAAGCACAAAACAAGATGGCATCATGCCTCCAAAAGATCATAACTCTCTAGCAATAGACCCCTCCAAAATGGAAATCAATGAATCTCCCGAAAAAATAATTCAATAATCAAGATTTTTTTAAAAACTCAATAAGTTATAGTAAAGAAATATTTCAACAAAATTAGGAAAGCAATTCATAATATATTAATTTAGTAAAGCAATGGAGATTAAAAAAGAACTAAACAGAAATCTTGGAACTGAAATACAAATTGTAATTGAGCTACAACAACAAACTAGATCAAGCAGAAGAAAGAATTTGAACTCTAATATAGGTTTTTTGAAATAACCAAGTGGAAGGAAGGAAGGAAGGAAGGAAGGAAGGAAGGAAGGAAGGAAGGAAGGAAGGAAGGAAGGAAGGAAGGAAGGAAGGAAGGAAGGAAAGTTTGGGAGGAAGGAAAGAAAGAAGGAAAGCAAGCAAGCTTATAAGACTTTTGGACATCAAGTGCCCTGTGGATTTTCTGGAAGGAGAAATGAGGGGAAAATATGTAGAAAATCTACTAAATAAAATAATTGCTGCACGCTTGTAATCCTAGCATTTGGGAGGCTGAGACCGGAGGATCCGGGTTCGCGGCCAACCTCAGCTATCTAGTGAGGCACTCTGCAACTTAGTGAGACCCGGTTTCAAAATAAAGAATAAAAAATAGGGCTGGAGGTGTAGCTTGGAGGTAGAATGCCCCTGCGTTCAATCCCCAGTACCGCAAAAAAAAAAAATAATAATAATAATAATAATAATAATAATAATTGCTGAAAATTTCCCAAGTTCTGAAAAATAGACAAGAACATCATGATCCATGAAGCTTAAAGGAATCTCATTAGACTGACTAAAAATCCTCTCCAAAGAATACTATAGTCAAACTTTCAAAAAGAGAATTCAAAAATATCAAGATAGAAAATTTAAGTCACTTACAAGGGAATTACCATTAAGTTAATAGGCATCTTCTCATCAGAAACTATAGGTAGGAGGAAAGGGGATGATATAGTCAAGTCCTGAAAGAGAAAAAAAAATCATCTAAGAATATTCCATGTTGCAAAGCTAAGCTATCCTTTAGAAATGAAAAAGTCGTTCCACAACAGGTAAAAATCAAGGGAATTCATCACTACCTGACAATAAAAGAAATGCTTAAGAGAATCCTACACTAGAAGTAAAAGGATGATAATTACAATCGTGGAAGCACACAAGACTCTCAGAGAAGATACATAAAGAGAATCAGTCTTTATCAATATAAAAACCAAACCAAGACACTGCTGAAAAAAAAAAGAAAAGAAATGATATAAAACTACCAGAAAAAAAAGGTAAGAGTAGGTCTTTATTAATGACCTTGATAGAAATGAATTAGTTTTCCCAATTAAAATATATAGACTGATGAAATAGAACTTTTAAGAGCCAATGATATATTGTCTACAAGAAACTCACTTCAAAGATAGACTGAAGGAATGGAAAAGATACGTAAATGAAAACTGGAAGTGAGCAGTAGTATCTGTATGTAACACAGACTATGTAAAAAAATTATAAAAGAAACTTGTATAATGTTAACAGGATCAATTCAAAGATGCGTGTGTGTGTGTGTGTGTGTGTGTGTGTGTGTGTGTGTGTGTGTCCAATATGAGAGTTTCTAATTATATCTAAAAGAGATATGTAATGATTTAGATTTAGAATGTCCCCGTAGCCCTCATGGAAACAAGGTAGCAATGTTGGAAGCAGGGTTTAGTTGCTAAGGAGGAGTCTCTGGGGGTGTGACCTTACAGATTATATATCCTTCCTCCTCCCCCTACTGCTCTTATTTCCAGCCTCCATGATGTGAGAGCAGAGGCAATGCTCTCTCCCTCTCTCTGTTTCCTGCTGCCATGCCCTGACATGGACTGAACCCAAGATGTTCAAGAAACTGAGCAAATAAGTCTTCCTTCTTCTAAACTCTGAGGTCAGGTCTTTTGGATTATATCAGTGAGAATACTCAATGAGACAAAATCGTTGGGAATTTCAATACCCCACTTTCATCAATGTATAGATGAATCAGACAAAAGAAAAAGAAACAATGAAGTCACTATAGGCCAAACAGACATAAGAGGCGTTTACAGAACATTTCGGCCAACAGCTGCAGAATACACACTTCTCAACAGTACATAGAGCATAATCCAGGATGTACCACGTGTTAGTCCATTAAACAAATCAACAGATGCCAAAATAGCAAAATTATAGCATTTTTCTCCTCTAACACAATGAAATGAAGCTAGAAATAGTATAAGTACATACAAATTAAACTAGCAATTAAAGAAATTTTATGAATACATGTAAGTTAAATAACACTCTTGAACAACCAGTGGGTCAATGAAGAAGTCAAAAAACTAAATTTCTTGAAACAAAAGAAAATGAGAACAAAGAATACCAAAATCTATTGTATAAATAAAAAACAATACTAAAAAGAGGAAATTTAAAGCTAGGGCTTATATCAAAGTGTAGAAAAATTTTAAGTAAACACCTAATGATACAATTCAAGGAACTAGAAAAGCAGAAAACAAGCTCAAAATTAGAAAAGAAATAAGATCAGAGAAAAAGTAAATGAAATAGACTAGAAGTAATTAATAAGAATCAATTAAAGTTTAAAAGAAAGCTGAGAAATATTTAGCTAGATCAACTGAGAAAAAGATACCCCCCAAAACAGAATCAGAGATAAGAATGGAGATATTGCAATTTATACTAGTTATACAAAAAAATCACTCTAAATTATTATTAAATAATATGCCCCAAACTGGAAAATTTATAAGAAATGTGTTAAAAGACACATGCAACCTGCCAAAATTGAACCAAGAGAACAGTTAAACAGACCAATAGCAATTAAAATGATTAAATCCATAACTTAAAAACAAGTCTTCTAATACAACAACAAAAACCATGGGACTATATAGCTTCATTGCTGAGATTTACCAAACCTTTAAACAACTGATGTCAAGTATTCTCAAACTATTCCAAAAATAAATAAAGAGGGAACCTCTCTCAATTTATGAGGGCACCATTGCCCTGATACCAAAACAAGACAAGTAGAAAAGAGAAAAAAAACTACAGACCAATCACCCTGATAAAAATAGATGCAAAAATTTAACAAAATACTAGAAAATACAATTCAGTAGCACATAAAAACATACAACATGATCAAGTAGAATTTATCCCAGAAATGTAAAGATGCTTCAATGTATATAAATCAATATATCATGTTAAAACCATATTATCTTAAAAGATTGAGAAAAAGCATTTGAAAAAATTCAATATACCCTCATGGTAAAAGCTCTCGAAATATACGGTATGAAGTGAATAGTCAACACAATAAGGATATATACCACAAACCAGAACCAACATCATACTAAGTGGGGGAAAGTCTGAAATCATTTCTTTGATATTTTTATATGTAAAATAGTATTGGAAGTCTTAGAATAGGCAAGAGAAAAAGGGCATTAAAATAAGAAAGGAGGGGATCAAAGTATCCCTATCTGTATTTTATCAAGATTTTTATGTATAGAAAACCCCAAAGTCTACACACACACAAAAAAAAAACCTGATAAATGAGTATTTATTAGATTGCAAGATAAAAAAATTAAAAATCTGCTTATTTTATACAATAATAAACTTCCTGTGAAAGAAATCAAGAAAGCAGCATCATTCACAATATATAATGAATATAAATTTGTCCAAGGAAGAGAATGATATCTACAATGAAAATTATTAAACATTAATGGATAAAATTGAAGAGAACATCAAAATGGAAAGATGTCCCATATTTAGATTTGGAAGAAATATTAAAATGTCCAGACAACCCAAAACAATCTATAGAGTCAATGTTATTATAGTGTCAATAACATTCTTTCTCCAAAGGGGAGAAAAAAATATTCCTAGTATTTGTGTGGAACCACAGAAGACCTGGGCAGCCAAAGCAATATTAAGCCAAGGAACAAACCTGTAGTCATTGTAATATCTAACTTCAAAACATACTACAAAGATATAGTAACCAAAACAGCATAGTATTAGCATTAAAGGATATATACCTATGAAATGAAATGAAGACCCCAGGAAAAAATCATGTGTTTATAGCCAACTGATTTGGCAGAGACAAAATAGACATTGGTGAAAGTCTTTTCAATAAATGCTACTGAGAAAAGCAAACATGAAGACCCCTATATCTTGCCATATTTAAAAATCAACTCAAAATAGGCCAGACTAATCTCGGCCTGGTGGCATATACCTGTAATCCCAGTTCTTGGGAGACAGGAGAATCAGAGGTTCAAGGACAGCCTCAGCAAATTGTGACATGCTAATTAACCCAGCGAGACCCTGTTTCAAAATTTAAAAATCACACTGAACTTGTAGCTCAGAGGTAGAATACCTCTGTATTCAATCCTTAGTAACACACACATACAATATAGATCAGACTTAATTATAAGACCTGATACTATATAAAAGTACTAAGAGAAAACATAGGGAAACTGCTTTGGGATGTTGGTCTTAGATATTTTGGATATGATCCCAAAAGCACATACAGTAAGAAAAAAATAACAAATGAGTTTATATCAAATTAAAAACTTCAGCACAACTAAGCATATTTCAAACTATTCATATGACAAGAGATTGATATCCAGAAAACAATTCAACAGCTGAAACCAAGAAATCTGATTTAAAAATGGGCAAATGACTTACATAAACATTTCTCAAAAGATATACAAATGACCAAGTATACAAAAGAATGCTCAACATCACCATTTGGCAGAGAAATTCATATCAAATTCTCTATATGTTATCACCTCATCCTAATTCGAA
>PVLC010020014.1:0-29768 GCA_004027655.1 Graphiurus murinus | reverse complement strand
TTTTTTTCAGGAGCCTTTAACTCTGAGTTAGCCTCCAACTCTTTCATTTTCTTGTTGTGAAATAGGGACTCGTTAAGTTGCTGAGGCTGGCCTCGAACCTGCAATCCTCCTATCCCAGCCTTCCAAGCACTAAGACTACAGCTAAGATTTTTTTAAATACTTTTTAAAGAGCCAAGGATGGATCTTAGCGACAGAATGCATACATACCATGCATGAGGCCCTGGGTTCTATCCTCGGTACCACAAAATGAGTCAAATAAACATCTCTGAAACCAGTCACTTTGAAGAGAATTAGGGAAGCCTTTCAACTAAATAGGAATACATTTTCCCCAAATCTGGTCTTTGTCACATAATGCAGTACTTATTATTAAATCCTTGCCTAAACAACAAAAGAGGTGGCAATTTTTTAAACAGAGGTATCAGTTCTATAAACTGCCCATATTTCATCCTCATCAGAATTCACTCCAGCAGATACTTAAAAACTACTTTTTTATTTTTTATTTTTATTTTTTATTATTATTTTTAATTATGCGTGCATTGTAAGCATACATCTTTGTTAGGTACAAATTGATGACGACATATGTGCCCACATTTCTCGTTTGACCCCTTCCCCAAATTCCCACCCCACTCCCTCGCCCTCCCTCCCTCTCAAGTTCAGTTTGGTGAATAACCTTGATGTACATTAGGGTGTCCCCCCCATCCATCCCTTTCGGTTAAATCAACTTCTTTGTTTATCGAGGGTCCCTTCTTTTCCATCTGGAGATGCTCTTATGCCCCATCTTCCCCCTAGCATCTGCATATTAGGGAGGACATATGCTTCTTTACTCTTTGTGACTGGCTAATCTCACTTAACATAATTTTTTCCAGTTGCATCCATTTCCTGGTAAATAACATGATTTTGTTCTACTTTATGGCTGAGTAAAATTCCATTGTGTACATATCCCATAGTTTTGTAACCCATTCATCTGCTGATGGACGTCTTGGCTGCTTCCATAGTTTGGCTATTGTGAATTGTGCAGCTATAAACATAGATACACATGCGTTGGTCTGATAGTTTGGTTTCCATTCTTTTGGGTACATACCCAGAAGTGGTATTGCTGGATCATATGGTAGGTTCATTCCCATTCATCTGAGAATCCTCCATATTGTTTTCCAAAGTGGTTGCACTAGTTTGAAGTCCCACCAACAATGTATTAGAGTTCCCACTTCTCCACATCTTCGCCAGCAGTTGATGTTTGTGTTTTTGATGATTGCCATTCTGATTGGGGTTAGATGAAATCTCAAGGTAGTTTTGATTTGCATCTCTCTGATTGCTAATGATGTGGAGCATTTCCTCATACATTTATTGGCCATTTGTATTTTTTCTTTTGTGAAGTGTCTATTTAGATCCTTAAATTCATCTGGAAAAACAAAAAGCCCAGGATAGCCAAAGCAGTTCTTAGCAACAGGAACTATGCAGGAGGTATCACAATACCTGACTTCAAACTCTACTACAAAGCCACAGTAATAAAAACAGCATTGTATTGGCACAAAAACAGACACATAGACCAATGGAGCCGAATAGAAGACTCAAAAACAGATCCACAGGCTTACAGTCAACTGATTTTTGACAAAGGAGCCAAAAACATACGCTGGAAAAAAAGATAGCCTCTTTAACAAATGGTGTTGGCAAAACTGGTTAACCATATGCAGGAAAATGGAAATAAACCCTACTTTCTCACCCTGCACAAGAGTCAACTCAAGGTGGATCAAAGACCTGGAAGTTAGGCCGGAGACCTTGCAGCTACTCGAAGAGGGCATAGGACCAACACTTCAACACATAGGCACAGGTAAAAACTTTCTCAACAAGACCTCAAAAGCACAAGCAACTCAAAGGAAGATCAATACATAGGATTGCATTAAACTGAAGAGCTTCTGTGCAGCAAAGGAAACTATCAAGAACCTCAACAGAGAGCCTACAGAGTGGGAGAAGATTTTTGCCAGTTACTCTACAGATAGAGGACTAATATCTAGGATATACTTTTTTTTTAATTCTTCATTTAACTTACACACCCCAAAAGCGTGTGGCAGAAAGTACTCTCCTAAATGACTGCCCCAGGATGTCTTCTGTCCCACCAGCTATTCTTGCAGCATGACTTCAGCAATCCCAATCAGAGGCAAGATTCATGTAAACTTTCTTTTTAACATGGGTGTGGGCTTTAGATTGTAAAATAAAGTACACAACATATGCCTGGCTCTCATTACTTGGAAAACACCACTCTGGGAGAGCCCATCACGATGTTGCAAGGAACAAACCCTGGAGACAAGGAAGCTTCCAGATGGCAGCCAGCAGTGGCACCAATGTAAGAGTGAGTGAGCCTTCGGTTGATTCCAGCCTCCAAGTCTCAGGCCAACCCTACTGAGGCAGAGGGGAGCAGAGACCACCTAGCCACCAACCCTGACCAAAATGAGCTTCCTGGGCAAAGGTAATGTTCTTGCTGTTTCAAACCACAAAATTCTTTAGTGGCTGGGATGCACCCTCTTCAGCAGTATCTCCACACCAATGTGTCCATACCTGTGACCCTGGCCTCTGCCCTCCTTGTCCAATCTCTGATGGTTCTGTCTCCTCTGGAGCTAAGGAATCTCATCTCCAATATCCCTGAGCCATCCTTAACAGGATCATCCTGGTGGCAGAGATTCAGGGTTCCGAGGTCCCAGGACCCACCATTAGCCATTATAATGTCTCCACCCCCAACATGGGGCTGTGAGTTCCTGTTTGCCACTTCTGTGGTCAGCACTAAATAAAAAGCTGTGAGTGCTCCTGTGGTGACTATGGTCTTAATCAGCTTCAGCATCAGATCTTAATCAGACACTGGTGCAAGGCTGAGACCGTATTTATTCTCAGGAGAGGACACTGGGGATTGAAAGGCAAGGAAGAAGTACAAGCCGCTCAAAGGAAGGTGGCCTTCCTAGGAAGATGCAGCCGTTCCTGCTCCTGCTGGTCTTTTTTCTGTGCCCAAGGACTGAGGCAGGTGAGTGACCATCCCCACCAACAGAGGCCCAACACCATCCTTCAGCCCTGCTCAGTCACTGCCTCAGACACATCCTGGCCCTGGCACATCTCCAGCAACTTTCTGAACACCAAGTCCAATCTTGCCCAAAGACCAAATCTCATGCTGGATAGAAGCACATCAGAATGGCCCAGCAGAAGGCTAGTCTGTACTAGAGCAGATGGGAACTGTCGTTCCTCAGTTCTTGTCATCTGAAAAGCAGTACAGCCATGTATGGCTTGGGGATATTGGAGATGAGAATAAGAAATAACCTATGTTTAGCCAGGCATGGTGGTGCACGCTTGTAATCCCAGCATTTGGGAGGCTGAGACCGGAGGATCCGGGTTCGCGGCCAGCCTCAGCTACCTAGTGAGGCACTCCACAACTTAGTGAGACCCGGTTTCAAAATAAAGAATAAAAAAAAATAGGGCGGGGGGTGTAGCTCGGAGGTAGAATGCCCCTGAGTTTAATCCCCAGTACCCCCCCCCAAAAAAAGAAATAACCTATGTTCCTAGAAAGGGCAGCTTAAAGAAAGGGACTGGCATCCATAATCAAGGTAACATCAACTAATTTACTACGTAAATCCCTTAAAATAAACTCTCCAATTCTACGCCCTTCTCCAAACTTGGTCATTCTCCTACTGCCCAGGAAAGAATCCTAGGACCCATGTGATCTCAGAGTTATGGGAATCCTAAACCCTTTAACACATATATTTCCCTTCGTTCATCTCACGTTCTCTCTGGTCATTTCCTTGTTACAGATGGGTGCAAAGGCCACTGTCAGGCCCCAATCTCCCTGTTACCCACAATTCCATCAGCACTATCTGACTCAATTCTCACCCAGAGGCTAATTGGGAACTGTTCTTTCATGCAGTCAAGACATTTACCGGGCACCTACTTTGTGCCTGGCTCTAGCAGATAAAGATCAAACATGACTGGGCCTCTTGAGCTTACATTAAGCAACCAGTAGCAGCTCAATAGGATCTCAGTCGGAAACAAGAGGGAACAGAAGACTAGGAAAATTCAGAGGACTAATTCTCCAGGATCATAGAGACGACATTGCTTATTCCAAACTCAAATCCTGAATGTCCACAAAAATGTCTGAAGCAGGAATGGTCCCTGGTGAGCCCCTTCTTGGCTGCTGCCTGCTGTGGATGCTACCACCACACCCAACTCCTTCCCTCCCTCTAGCTTATCCCTTCTCTTTCAGGGAAAATCATCGGGGGCCATGAGGTAGTGCCTCATTCCCGTCCCTACATGGCATTTCTTCGGATCAAGACTCCAGAGAAAGGGAAAAAGTGTGGGGGATTCCTTGTGCGTGAGGACTTTGTCCTGACAGCAGCTCACTGCCAGGGAATGTGAGTTCACATTGGTATCCCCAACCTCCCTACACACCCCATGGTGCCGGAGGCCAGCCCTCAAAGCAGCAGACTCTGGGGGTCCCTCATTAGGCGGAGACTGAAGACGAGGTCGAGTGAGAGTACACTTATACACAATGTGGTTAAGATGCATCTGTTTATTCCATCTCATGAGTGCTTTTTATGCTCATTACAATAAGGTATACAAAAACGGGAATTTTTACAGTCTTGTTTTTCCCTAAAGTTAAGTAGGTACATTTTTAACTAGAAAAGCTATTTCCCATAGTGTTTGCTAAGATTAGGGGAGTAGTAAAAGTTTACAAAAATACAAAAGTGTAAATGAATTATTTTTTAGTGCGAGAGCAGGGTTAGAGGTTAACAGCAAAGAGGAGCAGGGGTGAAGGTTAATAGCGGAGAAGAAACTCTATTCATTAGATAAATCTTTCCTACTTGCTCAGGCAGCTAGAAGATAAATAGTTAATAAGTGTTAGGCACTGGAGCAAGGTGAGCAAACTGTCTTAAAGCTTTCTTTTCTTATGATAAGGGACCTAAATTCCTTGGATTTAGCTGCTGGTATTTGTAGAGAGTTTAATGAATTATCTCTGGGCCAAGGCCGATGTACTGTTCTCAGCCACTGATGACTCAATGCGTTCAGCATCCTGTGTCTCTTAGAAAAAATTTTTTAATGTGGAAGCAAAGCCCTAATTTCCAGAATAAAATAATGTAAAGCGAGAAATGTCACACGTCCCTTAATTAGCAGGCCGAGCCTTGCTCTAGGCCTTAACTGGTTAAGGTAACGACACACCATGGCAAATCCTTCTTCTAGGGGCTGAAAATCTGAGCCTCTTAGTAACACAGAAGAGCTCCTTGGAGGGCAGGTTAGCTTAGGAGAGAGAGGAACACATTGGTGTAAGTGACTTGTTACATAGAAGGAGGGCACTGATTGAAGGTGGGTGGGAAGAGGTTGAATTGGTACCTGGAGCCCAGTATGCAGATCTGAGAAATTCAGAATCTTGCCTGGAGACACTTGGGCTCTACACATGACATCTGCTCCCAGAACTCAGCCTGACTGCCAAGAAGCAAAGGTCATAGGGATGTTCATCCCAAGAGCCTTCATCCCCTACAGTTCCCCCTGCCCTGCCTGGGCTATTTATTTTCATTTATGACCCCTGGACTGTATCCCCTATGACTCTAACTCCCTCTCTGCTATATAAGCAGATCAATAAATGTCACCCTGGGGGCCCATGACATCGGGAAGAAAGAAAGGAGCCAGCAGGTCATCCCTATGAATAGAGCCATCCCCCACCCAGACTACAATCCTAAAACACGCTCCAATGACATCATGTTACTGCAGGTAAGGCCCATTGCCCCACTGATTCCTGCACATCTTAGGCCTGGCGTTTCTGCATCCTCTTATTTTCCCCTTCCTTTCCAATAGGGCCCCTTCTCTTCTCCCAGAGCCATGAAAGAGTCAACCCCATGAGTGTCTAGAATTTCTGTGGGCCAGTGGTTGATTGGAATCCCCCTTCTCTGCCTTTAGTTGAACAGGAAGGCCACCCTGACTGACAAGGTGAGGCCCCTCCAGTTGCCCACAAGCAGAGACTATGTTATACCTGGAATGGTGTGCAGTGTAGCCGGCTGGGGACTCATCAGCAGGATAAAGAAAACTACGAAACTACATGAGGTGGACCTTGAAATACAAAAGGACCAGCTGTGCAGATCTCGCTATCAATACAACCCCAGCATCCAGATATGTGGGGGGAACCCAAAACAGAGGAAGACTTCTTTTCGGGTGAGGTCACAAACATTGTCCCTGCCCTGTCTTGGGTGGGCACAGCAGAGCTTTGAGGAGATCCAGGACTATGGGAAACAGCAGCCATCCTGCTATATGCTCAACCTTCTCACCAATTCATTCTTTGGTCCTTTCTCCCCGGGGCAGTGCGTGGAGGTGGGGTTGGGGATGCTGACCACAACTAGGCAAGAGGCTTCTGGGATTTGAAAAGATGGGTCTGTCCAGGTCAAGAGGAGGGAATAGTGAGGGTCAGACTGGAGCCCTGGGACTCAGGGAGGTGGCAAGACCTGCCATGGCTCCAATCTCTCACACAGCCCTCTAGCAGAGACCACCTACCGGGGGGGGGGGGCAGCCAGCTCAGTCCTTCTCCTCTCTGCCCACAGGGAGATTCCGGGGGCCCCCTGGTGTGTGACAACATGGCCCAGGGCATTGTGTCCTTTGGAAAAGCTGATGGGTCACCCCCAAGAATCTACACCAGGATCTCAAGCTTTCTCCTCTGGATTAAAAAAACAATGAGATCTATCAAACTACAGGGACAACACTGAGATGCCTCCAGGCTTGGAGTTCATCTCTGGAACAGAGGCCCAAGTGTATTGTGTAGAGGGGAGACTACCTTGCACCTAATAAACTTTCATCTCTAGAGTGGAAGTGACTGATTCCTCCTTGATTCACCAAAATAACTCTCCATAAGTACCCATTTTATGTCAGCAGCCATCTGTTCACACCTCTGATTTGCTATTTGTTTCCCCCAACCAGCACACCCCACTTTCAACCTCTAGAATAAGAAATTATTCCTTGTTGATACCAGCTGCCCTGGCAGTCTGAGTGCAAACACCAACAAAAAAAGGGAGACATATCCCCAGGAAAAATGACCTTATCTCCATGAACAGCTTATCCATATTGCCCCCTGTCACCTCATTTTATAACTATGTCCATACCCCATCCCACTTCACGGCCAATAGGACAACAAAAGAATACATATTTGAGCCAGGTGAGGTGGTGATATATGCCTGTGATCTCAGTACTTGGGAAGCCGAGACAGGAGATCACAGGTTCAAGGCCAGCTTCCATAATTTAGCAAGACTCTGTTTCAAAATAAAAAATAAAAGGAGCTGAAAGTGTAGCTCAAAGGTAGAACGCCCCTGGATTCAATTCCCAGCAACAGCAAAAACAAACAAAACAAAACACAGATTTGGAAAGGGAATCCCCTATGAAGCCTTGGGGTGGGCGGTTACTTCCCTAGCCTGCTGGTAATGGGTGGAGTACTGGGGATTAAACCCAGGGGCATTCTACCTCTGAGCTACATCCCACTTTTTATACTTTACTTTTTTTTTAATGTGCTTTTATTGGAGCATTGTGGTCTCACAAATGTATATCATGTTGACATTGACATACATGCACGTAGCACTTGCTACCCCCTCTCCCTGACCCCCTCCCATACACAGTACTGAGATTGGGATTTTCACATGTGTACACACAGTCAATGTCAGCATTTCCAATAATGAACCTCAGTCTTCCCCCTCTCCTTCCCTTAGACCACTTCCCTGGCTCCACTGAGGTTTCTCCTCTGTTATCTGGAGTCTCTCTGATATCCCAGTTACTCCCTAGAAAACATATGTCCCTTCACTTTCTGTGACTGTTTAATCTCACTTAACATTGTGTTCTCCAGGTCCTTCCATTTTCCTGCAAATGACATTATTTTATTCTTTATTGCTGAGTAGAATTCCATTGTGTATATTTCCCACAGTTTTGTAATCTATTCATCTGTTGGGGGACACCTGATGCCCAAACCTCTCTCCAACTGAGATATTATAAGATCCTATAAAACTAAACCTGTACCTCTTGAAGTTCTGCAGGATCACCAGTCACCAGAAAAGAAAAAATTCTTATTCCTGTAAGGTATTGGAGGATCTCTAAGTGTCCTCTGCAAAATTAAAAACTTAAACCTGGTTAAACTAAATTCCCATAAGTATTATATAAAAGGAACTTTCTTTCCACTCTTGTGGAATTTTTGAATATGGGAATTTCTTTGCTAAACCAGGAACCTTAAAGATGCTTAAAGAGTTAATGGGGTATCCCATGAAATGGGGAAAAGAATACAACAACCTTAAACCTAAAGAAAATTTGCTTTGCTTACAGATGATTCTGCCAAATATATGAAAACAGAAAGAAGATAGATAGTGGTGTGATATAATCTTTATAGTAAGCAAACTATTGGTACTAATGGGCATGGTCATACTAGTTGATATGCTAAGCTGTATTTGAGACTTTATGCCATGAGAACTTTTCACAATGTTATATATAACCAAATGGATTTGCTCCCTGGCTTCCAGATTGAAATGCTAATCAGTAGATTGTGCAGGGTAAGATTTGGGGAAAACATTGCCACAATATATCTGGGTTGTTATACAATATCCTAACCTGTCAGTTTTAAATGGAGATTCCTACTGAAACTGCAATACCACCAAAAATCACATTAATGGCTTTCTTGACCAGCAATCCCAAAAATCCATGCCTGTAAACATTGACTCAGCATCTCTGATGGCAGAGCTGGCACAATGGACACAGCAAATCCTTCAGGCACATAGGAGAAAATACACCTACTGATCTTCATGGGGCTATGACCTTCAGCAGTATTATGACCTCCTTTTTTTTTTAATCTTAAAAATTGACACTATTTTCTCTCTGTCTTTTTTAGCTCAGTTAGAACAAAACATTCAATCCCTGGCTAGGCAGAGCCAGTACCCCTACCACCCAGAACCAGCTATATAGAAGATGAATCTTCACCCTTCATTAACCCTAACATTAAGGGATATAGGTCTCAGGGGAGAAAATTATACAGAACAAAGGAAGTAAAATAGAAAGGAAACATAAAAGATAACACAAAGAAATGAACCTTTAATATGGAAGCCTGTGACAAGACCTATTAGACCCAAAAGTCCCTGAGGAATTTACAAGTGACCCTGAGCACTCAGGAAGCGATTTGTTTAGACACTAGGGATCACTCACAAAGAGGAATCTCCTTCACCCAAGAAAGCAATATCCTCAACACTGTTGGTTGTCCATAGTTTAAAGGATTAGACAATGAAGGTCAGGACCGGGAAAACCCTAAATCACCTTGTGACTACAGGAATATGGTCATCTGCACATATCTCCTACCCACCTCTCACAAAAGTCCCCTATAAAAGAAGAGTCTTTCACTCCCAAAGTGCTTCTCTCATTCTCGGGATGGCCCATTATCCCTTAAATATGCACTCCCTACTTTCCTAAATAAATTTCTGTCTATGTCTCAAAAAATAAAGTAAAATAAAATCACAGTAATACTCCAAGTTGTTATAAGTGAGGATAAATGGAAATTGCTATAAACTGATAGTTCACAGTGTTTTCTATTTAGCAATTAGTACAAAAATGTCCTCAAAATGTGCATGCCTTGATCCACTCACCTACTTCAAGCACTTACTTTTTAAGTTCAACAAATATTCAAAGATGTCTATAAAAGGTTGCTCAACAACATTGTTAATGCTGTTGAAAAAAAGAAACACAGTGAAAGGGAATTGGTTAAGTAAATTATGTTGTGTTCAGATGCTCTATCCATATTAGAATAAAATGACATTATTAAAAATTAGTCTATTTAACTCCCCATTCCTTAAGTATGGGTTGAACACAATAACTTTCTTCCAAAGTGGACAGTATGGAATAGAAGGCATAACTTTACAGTAAAAATCTGGTAAATGCTACCTCCGGCATTTAATATCAGCAGTCATGAATCATGTTGACAGTAGGTAACTTTGACATAATGTTCAGATAAATGGCAGTTTACCTCTGTGCTCTTCTCTGAACCCCATAACTCTGACCTAATTATGACAGAAGGCAAATCCTGATAAAGGGATATGTAGAGGTCAGTAAAAACAAGGAAAGTAGGAGAAACTGTCACAGCCAAAAGGAGCCTAAAGATACATATGACTAACTGTAATGTGGCTTCCTGGTTAGAAGCCTGGATCAGAAGAGGAAACTAGGTAAAAACCAGAGAAATCTGAATAAACTGTGGACTTTAATTAACAATAATAAAGCCAGGCATGGTGGTGTACGCTCGTAATTCCAGTACTTGGGAGGCAGAGGCAGGAGGATCGTAGGTAGGTTCGTGGCCAGCCTCAGCTGCTTAGTGAGGCCTTCCGAAACTCAATGAGATACTGTTTCAAAATAAAGAATAAAAAATTGGGCTGGGGGTGCAGCTCAGAGGTAAAAAGCCTCTCTGGGTTCCCCAGTACCACAAAAAAAACCATTAACAATAATATATCAATATCAATTCATTACATCTAACAAATATACCACACTGAAATAAAATGTTAATCACAAAATTGGGTGTGGCATTTATGAGAATTCTATTGTTTCCACAATTTTTCTTTGTATATGAGCTGCACTAATCAACAAACTTTATTATAAAGTAAAAATAATAATGTTATAACTGGAATGCTCCCCTCTTAGAGAAGAATGCACTCCATATATTATAAACTAAAGATTAAAATATGTTATATATATATAACAGAAAAATACACTACAATTTTAATGGTAGTTTGTTTATTTGGTTGGTTGGTTTGGTTTGGTTGTGTGTGTGTGTGTGTGTGTGTGTGTGTGTGTCACTGGAGACTGAACCCAGGGGCATTCTACTTCTTAACTACACCCCTAGTCCTATTTTTTTTTCTTTATTTTGAAACAGGGTCTCACTAAGTTGCAGAGGGCCTCACTAAGTAGCTGAGCCTGGCCACCAACTTGGATCCTCCAGTCTCAGCCTCCCAAGTACTGGGATGACAAGCTTGTGCCACCACGCCTGGCTTGGTAGTTTTCAATAGTAATCTTACTCTTTTTATTTACTTAATTTTAATATATGTAAATAAACAATGCATTATGTTTACTAATTTTTTTTTTCAGTACTACGGATTGAACCTAGGGGCATTCTACCTTCGAGATATACCCCCAGCCCTATTTTTTATTCTTTATTTTGAAACAGGGTCTCCTTAAGTTGCAGAGTACCTCACTAGGTAGCTGAGGCTGGCCACGAACCCGGATCCTCCAGTCTCAGCCTCCCAAAATCTGGGATTACAAGCATGTGCCACCACGCCTGGCTTACTAGTATATTTTAATACTATTGTGAAGCATGTATTATGTCTTATAAGTGATTAGATACAGTATATCAAAGAGTATATCTGATATTACCACTATTCAAAGGCATATTTTACATATAGATATATATACTACACATGTGTGTTTACCCAAAATAAATTCATTATATGAAGATGTGCCTCATAGATATCCTATGGATTACTGGATGATATTTTCTGCTATTTTTCAATACAACCGAAACCCAATTTTTTAAACATCCACCTTAGAAAGACTAAACAGAAAATAAGAAGTGGTTTTGCTGAATATTTGATCAGTGTGTTTTAGACAATGGAAGAATAATTCCAGGTGTAACGGTAATGTAAATTTATATTAAGATAGTTATATACAGAACATGCAAATGATAAAATCGAAATTACTGAGAATTCCACCACCCAGAGGTCATCACTGATGCTTAAACATGCTTCCTTCCACTCGTATTTAAGGTGCTGTTCCTTTATGTAGTTGGATGGGACTCTACAGTTCATATCTTCCTTGCCATGATTTTTCCTTCTATCTTCATACTGTGAAAGTGTTTAGATATGTTGTTTGCAATTATTATGGGTAACCTATGACCAGGAGGCTCAGGAACATCAAAGACATGGCTCTCTGGACAACGAACAGACAATACTTAGTGGACGTTATTATTAGAATAATCGGCATCCATTCTTATCCATTATTATTAGAATCATCATCATGCTAAGGAACATTTCTAAAAGGGAATTACCTTCCCCATCCACAGGCACTATGACTGGGGTGGGTCAGTCCCCAGTTCAGCTCAGGAAGTGCTAAGTCAGGCCACACATTCTGATAGACTAGATGATCCATTTTGACCCAATGAAAATTGAATCCAGGACTTTTGTGAAATAAGAGAAACTCTCTTTGTCCCAGAAGAAATTGTAAATATTTCAAACTTTGAGGCTGTGATAGTGGTAAGAGAGGAAACACAGTTGTTATTTGGATGTGTGCAATTCCACATGTTCATAGGGCAAGTCCACACAGACTTCACCATAACCCTATGCTCCACGCACAGATTTCCAGTCCACCCAGCCAATTATTAGCTTTTCAAGGGCAGGATCCATGCCTCTCTTATCTCTGGACCTAGCCTGATAAATGATTATTCATGGTCGTATTAAAAGATTCAAGAGCTGAGAAAGGAAACAGTCTTGGTTCCGTTCAGTCACTGAGGAGCTCGTAGGGTCTCAGCCCTTCTACTAGCAGCAGCCACAGCCTCAACATCCTCCATCTTCTTGTTCTTTATTCTGGCTTTCATCTTGTAACTCAGCAGCAGAGATGTCAATGTGGCCACAGTGTCATTTTCACCTAAACCAAAGTGCCTTACATGATGACGCCCATCAAAACCAGAGGGGCACAGGAAGGAGACATCTGTGAGGTCACTGAGCCTGTGCCACCTCCGTGCCTCTCAGGGGCTTTGTCTGCTCTAACCTGAGGCATCTCTGACTGTGGCAGCCTTCCTGGAAGGATGCTACCACTCCTGCTCCTGCTCCTGTTGACCTTCCTTCTGCCCCTTGGGAAGACAGGTGAGTGATCATCCCTATTCCAGAGACAGGTGAGTGATCACCCCTATTTCAGAGGTCCGAGCTTGTCTTTCAAAATCCCCTGTATTCCTCACTTTTGCCCAGCATCAACCAGGAATTTTTTCTCAATCTGAACCCAGAAACTTTCTGAACTCCAGGTCCATTCCCAACCCAGACTTAGAAGACTGAGACTGGCTAGAAACTCAACAAGAATGGCAGAGAGGAAGTCAATCCTTAGGAGGTTTATAGGTGTTAGCCTCTCCCTGGACTTTTCCTCCATCACTCAAAGAGTGGTTTGTCCTTAGAAAGACACTTGGCAGATGATGAAAAGCTACAAAAATATAATTAATTAAAATCTCTCACTCCAACTCAGAAAAGGGCAGTACAGATGGCCTGGCTGCCGGGGGGGTTGGAGGGGCTATGGTTTCATTATTCAGTGTCCTCCACCCTCAGTCCTTCCCAAGAGAAAAGCCCAGGGTGCGCTTGGTCTCAGAGGTGGCAAGATGACTTGTAACTCTGTAGCAGAGATGCCACCATGGCACTGACTACATGCAACTCTTCTGTTGCCTTGGCCCTGCCTAGGCCTTTGCAGTCCAGTTTTGGTTAGCTTCTCTGCTCTGCCTTCCCAGGCCCCCAGCTGCTTCCCTGTCTTTGACAGCACCCTCCTCCCACATCTGTATGGCCCTGAATTCCACCAGCATTGCTCCCCCCAAACCCCCACCAAAGGCAATTGAAGGTCATCCATTCATGCAGCCAGAAATATTTGTGGAGAACCCAGGATGTGCTGGGCCCCAGAACATGAAGATTTTAGAAAATCCTACTCCAAAAGCTCATTGGAAGGTTATTAGAAAATGATACCTATCCAGATGTTAGCAGAGGTTCAGAGAAGTCGGGGAGGCTCACTATGAAAAAAGAACCAAGCATGCTATCCAGTATCTTCTGGGGTTCTATGAAGCTAGAACTCATCTACTCCATATATGAGCCCAAAGTAGAAGGTAGAGGACAGGCATTGCATCCCCCTTCTGAGCAGGGTTCTGAGGTTTGAGGTTCAGAAAAAGTTAATCTGCCTGCAAAGAGCGCTGCTTGCAGGGCCTAGCAGGACCTACCCCTGCTGCCTCCGGGGTGCCACCCTCAGTTGCCACTTTTCAGCTTCCCTCCTGACCACAGCAGCTCCCGGTCACCCCATCTACCAGCCTTTTCTTTCAGAGGAGATCATTGGGGGCCATGAGGCCAAGCCCCACTCCCGCCCCTACATGGCATTTGTGCAGTTTCTGGCTAAGGATCGCAAGAAGAGGTGCGGTGGTGTCCTGGTGCGAGAGGACTTTGTGCTGACAGCTGCTCACTGCTGGGGAAGGTGAGGCGCTGCGGCCAGCCCTCACTTCCTGACACCCTGCGGGGACCCCTGTCTTCTCCCAGGGAAGACAGCCTCCCAGAGCTCTGGTAACACAAGACCCTGAAAGCTCATCAGAATGCAGGGCTGCGAGGATGAAAGGCTGGGAAATAGGACAGTTAAGCTTTGGGGTCACAGGATGAGAGGCCAGAGCACGTGACACAGCTGAGAACTGACTGCAGTGGTCAATTAATTAGAGCGGTGGTGGAGGTTGAAAGGGTGCACTGAGCATCACAATGCACACTGGGGTAATTTCACAATGTTGTCTACCCACAAGAAGGAGCCTTCGGAAGCCCTTTTCTTGGTGTCTTTAAGAAGCAGAGGCAAAGTCCCTGGGGCGGGGGCGGGGGGGCTCAGTTTCCCCTCAGTAGCAGGCCTGCTCCTCCCCAGTTAGGGCCTGTTCTTCCCAGCTCTGGATGATATCCTCTGTGACTCCATGACCCCTAACCTCACTCTACTCTCTGTGCAGTTCAATAAATGTCACCCTGGGGGCCCACAACATCAAGGAACCAGAGAGGACCCAGCAAGTCATCCCTGTGAGAAAGGCCATCCCCCATCCAGACTATAATCCTAAAGACTTCTCCAGTGACATCATGTTACTGCAGGTGAGCGCACCCCTGCTGCTTCTGCCCTCCTGAACCTACCCAACCCTCCTTCCCTTCTCCACCATCACAGGGTCCAGGCCCAGAGGCCACTTTCTGAGCTGGGCTTTCTTGCCTCTTTCTCCATCAGCTGAAGAGAAAGGCCAAGCGCACTGCAGCTGTGCGGACCCTCAGGCTGCCCCGGGGCAAGGCCAAGATGAAGCCAGGGAAGGTGTGCAGTGTGGCTGGCTGGGGGCAGATGGCTCAGACAGGCACTTTAGCAACTACGCTGCAGGTGGTGGAGCTGACAGTGCAGGAAGACCTGAAGTGCACATCACGCTTCCACAGCTATTACAACTGCTCCACCGAGATTTGTGTGGGAGACCCAGAGAAAGCCAAGACCGGTTTCAAGGTGGGCTTTCCAGTGTCTTCGCAGACAGAACCCAGCAAGAGAGGAACTTTGGGGAGACTTGGGGTATGAGAGTGGCCTTATCTTCTGCCCTCAGCCCAGAGCTTGGGCAGCCTGGATTCCTCAGGAATCTAGTCCTTAGTCTATTCCTTGGTGAGCCAGGAGTAAGGGGGAAGAGGGGATCATTCATCCCAAAGCAGCATTATTGCCAAAATGTCCCCGAGGATTGCAGGGAAAGGTATAGCCTGGGTCCCTGGAAAGAAAAGTCAGGATCAGGCTGGAGCCCTGTGGCTGAGGGAGGCAAAGAGGCCCTGGTCTCATACACCCAGCCCCCTAATGGAGACTACCCAACCCTGGGGAGGCAAGGAGGGCAGGACCAGGAGAAGGCCAGCTCTATGCTTCTCTCTGCCCACAGGGGGACTCTGGAGGCCCTCTCGTGTGTAACAGCATGGCCCAGGGCATTTTCTCCAGGGCACGAAAAAATGGGACGCCTCCAGGAATCTTCATCAAGGTCTCCCACTTCCTGCCTTGGATTAAAAGAACCATGAAGCACCACTAACAGCAGGCATCAGAATGACCTGCCTCCAGGCCTGACCATCTTTTCTGGAGCAGAGGCAAGAATCCTGTGGGAGTGGCAGTAAGGGCTGCAGGACTGTAATAAATGGAACTCTAGAGTGAACCGACTAAGTCTTACTTATTCTTTGCACCACTTTCAGCGGGTGCCAGGGCTGCTGCCCCAGGCTGCCCCCTGCTGTCAGTTCTGGGTTTTGCTTCTTCTTTCTCTTGCTAAACTTTACCCTTGTACAGTTTCTCAATGACTTCTCAACCACACATTTGTCGTTTATGCTCAGCTCTCCGGGGTTGGTTTCCCCCACTGCATAGTCAGGCGTCTCCAGCATTACCAAGGTGTCATTACACACTCAATCACACACCCTTGATACTTAGCCCTCCAAAAATGGATTTCTCTGGGCCTTAGGAACTTCTTACCATCTTTAATCCAGCCACTTCAAGCCCCTAACGACTTGGCAAAGACTGCAGCAGGGCAGAGAGAGGGGCTGACTCCAGGGACTCAGGAGGTGGGGGGTCAGGCCATAGGCACTCAGTTCCCTTTCTCAAGGGTGTGTGTGTGTGTGTGTGTGTGTGTGTGTGTGTGTGTCTGTCTGTCTGTCTGTCTGTCTGTCTGTCTGTCTCATGGGGTTGGCTTCCCCCATCACCAGGACTGTCTGGAGATCAGAAGGCTGATCTGCCACTCAGATGCCCTCAGGCTCCCCCAGGCCCCATTTCCCTGCCCTGCCCTGGGCCTAGCACAGAGATAAGTCACCCTTCCTCTCCGACTGGCATTTCCATACCTGCCCAGGTTTTCCATCTGAGTGTCTCTGGTCACCAGCTCCTACCCCCTTCATCCCACCCTAATTTGGGTCAGGCTTTCTCTCATCTCTCTGAGTTTGTTCCAACTAGACTTGGGCTGCCAGCCCACCAGACTCCCCCACCTCCCATCTGGGCAGGTCTGGCTGAAGCCCTGGTTCCAACCCAACATCCCTCAGAGGTCAGGCACCATTTCCAATGGAATGACTCAGCAGTCACAGCCCCTTTCAGCCTGGCCTGGCCTGGGAATGCAGTCTCCCCTGCTGACAAGCTGGGGTTCCTGCAGCCTGTGAGCCAGAGAGCCCAGGCTGAAAGTATCACTGCCATCCATCGACAATTGTTGATCTCTCTCTTTGTACCAGGCACATCATAGGTTCTGTCCTCACCTTTGGAAAACTTACAGCAATGAGAAACTTTCTCTAAATGCTCCTAGTTCCTCTCCATTTGGCACAGATAGATCTGTATTTGGAATCCACAAGAAATCTTATTCTGAAAATAATTCAATTCACTGGGCTCTATCTGTGTTGTGTATGACCGTGTCATATGTCTTCTTTGGTTCCATAATAGCAGTGTGTGAAATTGGAAGAGACTTGGATATCCTCAGGTCCTGAGGTTTTCAACCTGTGCCCAGTGGAGTCCATGTCCAGAGGCGTGAGAGCTCTGGAGGAAGAAGACAGCCAAAGCGGCCTTAGCTTTGATTATTCTGCATAAGAAAGTCATGAGCCTTAGTCCACAACTCCCCCAGTTCACGTGAGACACAACTGTGACCCATATGACTTTATTCAGGATCTTGTATCCCTCAAACGGCACCACTGGTGAGTTACATGTGGCAGAACATAATAAATTCACAATAGCTAGACAGTGAGATCCACATCAAGAAGTAGAGCTGCTTCTTTATCAAGAGTAACAGACCAAACACATGGATATGAAAAATAAACCCAGGACATTGAAAAATAAGGGGAAAATATTTCACATAAGGTTGTCCATGTCCAACTGTCAAGGGTTCCCCTGGAGATCATAACTCTGGTAACAGTACAGGTGAAAGAGCTAAATGCAGGCACAGAAATGAGCAAGTGGACAGTGGAGGGTACGGGATCCTGAGTCAGTGGCTCCACAGAAATGCAGAGACCCCAGAAAGCCAGCCATGAAGAGTTCCACAGGGTCTCAGGGCATACGCCAGTGCCAGCAGCAGAGTGCTCAAGGATTCTGCCACCAAGGGCCAGGGGGTGTAGTGTTGGAGGAAAGTGCCTGATGAGTCAGTCTTCCTCCTTACACCAGAAACATGAAGTATGAGATGCATTCAGAAGGAAGAAATTACCTTAGAATGACCACAGCATCATGAGGACTGGACTACTTTTGCTGGTACATGTTTCCTTATAATACATTTACATTCATTTCTCTCTCGTGATCCAGTGGCTTTTATTTCTAGGACTTTATCCTATGTAAGATCTGAAGTGTGTGTGTGTGGGTGTGTGTGTGTGTGTGTGTGTAGGGGGGAGTTACTTGTAAAGTTGTTCATCACGGTATTGTTTATTTCAAAACTGAAATCAGTATTAATGTCCAAATAGGGAAATGGTAGACTATGATATATTTATCTTATGCATTAAGCAGCCATTAATATCTACATTATCTACTACTATAGAAAAGTAGGCTGAAGACATTTTTTTAAAAAAGATATTAAGCCAGGCATGGTGGCACACGCTTGTAATCCCAGTATTTGGGAGGCTGAGGCAGGAGGATCTCATGTTTGCAGCCAGCCTCAGCAACTTAGTGAGGCCCTCTGCAACTTAGTGAGACCCTGTTTCAAAGTAAAAAATCAAGTAGGGCTGGGAGTGTAGCTCGAAGGTAGAATGTCCCTGGGTTCAATCCACAGTACCACACACACAAAAAAAAATTATTATTAAATCCATCTTGGGGTGTAACTCAAAAGTAGAATGTCCCTGGGTTCAATCCCTAGCACCATACACACACACACACACACACACACACACACACACACACACACACATCTGACGAAAAGGTGTTGTGCATCCCCCATATACTTCAGGATCCTCCTGGGGTTGTCTTTCCTTTGTCACCTGCTCTTCCCTGCAGGGACAAAAACACAGGCCAGCTCTTGGTAGGAACACATCCAGCTCTCACCTGTGGTGAGATGTCTCTGCCCAGCCTCAGCCCAGCACTGAGACAATGGAACGAACAGCCGCTCCAGAGTGCCTCAGTAGATCTCAAGTCTTCTACAAAGCTGCAAGAAACTAGATTGGTGATTGACTAGAGCAGCTTCAGAGGGAGATTGGGGGATTTGATCCAGCAACAGCTGGCAACTGCCCACCCAGAGGATCTGCATTGTCGACGGCTCATGCAGCCCAGGGAGGAGGTGGGAAACACCTGGCCTTAATGTCCCAACATGCCAAAGGAGAAAAAAACTGTAACTGACGGAAATGTAATAAAACAGTCAAAAATAGATGTAACCAGCCATGGATATTGTGAAACAATCTTATTTGTTCAAATATTACAATTTCAATTAAAATAGAAAATAAAAATGTTTAAGAAAGTATGTGCTCCAATCTCCCTCATATATTCTTTTTCCACTCAAATATTTTAAACAGCCCCCTGACCCTACAACAAACAGATTACCCCCAGCCCGCTTTTTTCTTATTTAGAAACAGGGTCTCACTAGGTTACTGAAAGCCTTGCTAAGTTGCCAAGGCTGGGGTCAAACCTGTGATCCTCCTGTCTCAGCCCCCCAAATACTGAGATTACAAGCATGTGCCACTACACCCGGCTATAAGCAGATTTTTTTTTAAATGTATTGTACCATATACAGACATGAAACGTGCACTAAGTATAAATGTATAGCTTAAAGACTGATTATAAGGTGAACACTATATTTTACGTCAAGAAATACAGCATGATCACTTCAGAAACCTCCCATGAGTCTCCTCCAGGTCAAAAGACCCTCTCTGCCCTCCAATCCCAGGGTTAACTACTCTTTGGACCTATGGTAACCACTTTCTTGCTTTTTTTTTTTTTTCTACATTTCTCATGTGTGTATGCATTTCTACCAATAGTTTCACTTTGTCTAATTGAACTTTATATAAATAAAATCATACTAAATGTAATCTTCTCGGGTTCTGTATACATGTTTGTGTGATTCATTCACACAGTTGCATGAAGCAATCGTTCATTTATTTTCATGCTCCACTATGTGGATGTACATGACTTGATTAAGCACACTGCTATAAACATACTTCTCAAGTGTTCCCAGTGCAAGGTTATCATAAATAATACTGCTAAAACCTTCTTGGACATGTATATAGTGGAAATGTATGTGTTTCTCAAGGGTATACCTAGAAGCAGGTGGTAGAACCAGTATCTCATCATACTTTTAACTGGTGCTTTTCTGCTACCTGGTGAGAATAACACCTTTTCATAGGTTTATTGGTTATTTGGATTTTTCATTTGAGATAAAACTATTAAAGTCTCTGCCCATTATTTTATTGAATCGGCTATCTTTTCATACTATTTATTGAAGCTCTTTATATAATTTGAATGTGTTCTTCATTGATTGTGTGTGTTACAAGTGTCTTTACCGCACTCTACCAAAGACATTTGTTTCTCTCAATTTTAATATATCAAATTCATCGGTCTTTTTCCTTACGATCAATACTTTTACATGCAATACCTCAAATTTTTTCCTATCATGATGATATTATTACATTATACTTTCAGTTTTTTTTCACACTTGGATTCATTACCCACCTAGAATGAATTTTTGGATGTGATGTGAGATAAGGTCAGGTTTTATTATTTTTCTACATTGAAAATGTGTCCCTATAGGACACCATAAAGATTCCTATTTTCTGAATATCATTTATTGGGAGAAAAGAAAAAATAGTCTGTACTATGATGACGAATGTAATCTGTCACAAATCAAGTACTCATATATGTATGTGTCAGTGTCCACACAACATGTGTGGAGTCTTTATTTCTAGCCCATTAGTCTATGTCTCTCTATCTCATGAGTATGACATTATCTTAATCACTATGGGTTTATTAGCTAAATCAAGTCCTCCCATCCCATTCTCACTCTTTAACAGTAGCCTGGCTACTGGCCATTTGTATGCTTTAAATATATTTAGAATTCACTAAATTCTACTTCTCTGATACAATGACTCTATATGTCAATTTTGGGAAACTGACATTGTTATAATATTTAGTCTTCCAATTCATGAACATGGAATCTCTCCTCATATAGTCTTTCCACTCTGTTTTAGAATTTTTAACAAAGAGGTATTGCACATATTCTATTAGATTTATATTTAGTGGTTTGATCATTTCCATTCCATTTAAGTATCAACCTCTTAAATTGTTCACTTTCTAACACTGTTGCTGTATATGTAGAAATATAATTAACTTTTAATTGGTTTTATCTTGCAAATTTGTTAAACTTATGAATTATAATGGTTAGCTGTAGATTCTTTTGGATTCTCTACATACTGTCGTCTCTTCAAATCATTACAATTTGCTTCCTCCTTCCCTGTCCTTATACCTTCCACTGCAATAGTATTGAACAGAACAGATAATAATTTGTATCCAGGTCTTGTTGTATTGTTTTGCTTTGAAAGAAAAAAAAACTTTAAATGCTTCACTATTAAGAATAATTTCGGTGGAATTTTTGTGAATAACTTTTATCAGATTAAAACCACTCCATTTTTGCAAAAAAAAAAATGTTTTTCTAATGAATGAGGGTAGCTTGGTTTTCATTTTTGCTTCTGTTGAATACTAATGTGTTTTTTCTTTGATGAATGTTATATACCACAGCATGTAATTTTCAAATGAAAAGCCAACTAACTGTGTGTTCCTAGGATAAACCCAAATTTCTCATCATGTATCTTTGCTTATTGATTGATTTGGTTTGCATTAATATTCAGAAGTGATATTGACCTGTTGGGTTTGGCATCAAGGTTGTGTTAGTCCCAAAAAGGATATGGGTATATGGGTCCATTCCCTGGAAGAAATCATATACCAGTCTTTGAATATTTTCTAAACATTCCATTTTATATGGTTATTAAAGCAAAATTCAAGTTTTATGGTTTCAGTACATTCCCTCAAAGCAATGGTAATATCCTATCTAGACTAATTATTCCTTCAATTTTGATCAAACAATTACTTCTGCGTTGATAGTTCTTTGAGGCTTTTAAAGTTTTTAGACATTTTAAACAATTTTGTTTCTGGTTAGCTTTAGTGGAAAGGTTAACATGAAATCCTAGGTCACAGTTAAGGAAATTCCCTATACACATCTACATCTTTATTCATATCATTGGCTGCATATCTTTTACTCCTCTTTTTTTCACATATACAAGCTGTTTTTATCCTTTCCCTTTATTTTTAAGTTAGATTGATATTTTTCAAACAAAATAAAATGTTGAAAAAATCATTAAATTAAATTATCCCAAATGCTAAGGCACAAATAAAGCCATTATACTACTTTCTCTTTTTCTTCACATTATTATTCCTGTAAATAAAGAAATTCCATAGATCATGTACTACAGAAGGGATTAAGTTCTGTGCAGCTCTAAAAGTAAGTGAAAAATTATGTATTTATGTGTTAGGAGAGAAGCCTTAATTTTCATAAGATTTTCAATTCGGCCTATCACACTCCATAAGAGACTGGAAATTGTATTAGTCTTCAACTCTACTAGTTTTATAAAAATTACACAGGATTATTACAGTCTTCTGCACATACACAGAATCTTCTAATTTTTTTTTTTTTTTTTTATACTGGAGATGGAACCTGGGCGCATTCTACCTCCGAGCTACAGCCCCAGCCCTATTTTTTTATCCTTTATTTGGAAACAGAGTCTCACTAAGTTGCGGAGGGCCTCCCTAAGTAGCTGAGGCTGGCCGCAAATCCGGATCCTCTGGTTCAGCCTCCCAAATGCTGGGATTACAAGCATGTGCCACCATGCCCGGCTCTCTTCTAAATTTTTTTTTTTTTCAATACTGGGGATTGAACTCAGGGGCATTCTACCTCCCAGCTATACCCCCAGCCCTATTTTTTTATTCTTTATTTTGAAACAAGGTCTCACTAAGTTGCGGAGTGTCTTACTAGGTAGCTGAGGCTGGTCTCGAACCCAGATCCTCCAGTCTCAGGCTCCCAAATGCTGGGATTATAAACGTGCACCACCACGCCCAGCTTTCTAAATATTTTAACTGTGCTTCATGACCCACTGTGTGGCTCTTCTCCAAGATGGACTATTTAGCTCCAGTTATTTTTGTCTCTTACACAGCACAGCAATGAGTATACCTCCTTTTTGAAGATATCATCTGTGGGACAGGGAATGGGAACTAGATTGATTGGTCTCTTTTGCCATCAATGAAGTTAGATCTTAGATGTTTTCTGGATAGAGTCTGATCTCTCTCAACAAAATCGAGTCACTAAGCCTTGTTTGCATGCAGGGACCCTTCCAGAGCACAAAAACCTTCACCCTGGAGTCTTCAACTGTCTCATAATTTTCACTGAGGGTTTGTTGAGGATTCAAGTGACCCGAGAAAGGAATTATCAGTGTCAGAGCCTCATTCTCTCCTTTTCTTTCTCTTGCAGCACCTTCCACTAACTCAGGAGAGTGGCTACTCAGTCCACTTTGGCAATTTCTGGAAAGAAGTAAAAGCAACAAGGACCTCAGCAGAAGCGCCTTCGGCCAAAGCAAGAACCAGGCAGACTTCATCTTTCCTCCTTTGCCTCTTGGACTTCTTTCTAGTGTCCTTACCCCATTCCCCACCACACCCTAACATCTGTGTGTGTGTGTGTGTGTGTGTGTGTGTGTGTGTGTTACTCAGAATTGAACCCAGGGGTGTTCCACCTCCAAGTTATATGCCCAGCCTATTTATTTATTTATTTATTTATTTACTTATTTACTTATTTAGTTTGAAACAGGGTTTCACTCAATCAGTAAGGCTGGCCTCGAACCTTCTATCCTTCCTGTCTCAGCCATGCACCGCCATGCCCAGCCACCCCAACATCTTTTATTCACCTTACATATGAATAAGCAATCCAGGGAATTTGCATTCAGATGGACCCTTGAAATTTCAGAGGACTGACGCTCTAATCCCAGAGGCATAAGGAAAGAGAGGAAGTAGGCAGCATTTACACGTTTGAGGGGGTACTGGGGGCTTCAGTGGACTGAGAGTCCTGGGACACGTTGCTCAAAGCCCCCTGCCTTGTTGTCCTAGATTCCTATTTCTGCTGTCAGCACTGACTCAGCAACTGGAGATCATGACCTTGGCTTGGATTTCTCCGTCTGCACCAAGATCCCTGGCAGTTGGTGGTCAAACCTCCTGGGTAGCCCTGGTGATGAAACCAATCACACCAGTAGGAGAATGGGACTGTGGACTCTCAAGCCCCCTCCCACCCCTTCCTTCCTCTCTCTGGAACTAAAAGTCTGGCAGGAGGAGGCACCAGTGCCAACGAACTGAGCAGCTTCCAGGCAGGATGCAGCCGCTCCTGCTTCTGCTGGCCTTTATCCTACCACCTGGAGCTGAGGCAGGTGAGTGAGCCATCCTGACCTCAGAGGTCTGATCCCATCCCACAGACTCTAGAGCCAGACTGCCTTGGCACATTCTAATTTTCTACCATTGAGCAAGTTATTCAAATTCACATTTCCTCAGTTTCCTCATCTAGAAAATGGGAATGATATTAATACTGACCTCATAGAGTTGCTATGAGAGTTAAAGAAGTTAGTGTACATAAAAGTCTTACAAGTGGCCTTGGCACCTAGTACGTGCTATATGAATCAACTCTATGTAAATTCATTCTGCATCCCAAATGGCAAAGCCCAGGAGATAAGGGTGCAGTAGTAACAGCTCCATCAGCTCATGCCTCGGTTCTTAAACGCTAGTCCCATGCTGTCCCTGAGCTGGGAAACTCCTGAGGAAGAAAGAACCAAGGAACTTCAAGGGCAGCTCCTGCTCACAGCAGAGCATCTTTCCTCAATGCTAAGGTCGAAGCTGGTCTAGCCTGGAGCAAGCATTGTTCTCCCCTGCATGGAAATGGGTCTCCTTTCAAAACTGCAGTGATTCCAGTAGCGCCCCAGAGCCCTCTCCTGGGGTCTGGTGCCCCACAGACCCAGTCCTTGCCAACAGCTCCTGCCTGTCATGCATCACCCCTCCTGGCCTCCCCACCTTCCAGTCTTTCTAAAGCCACCAATCTGGTGGGCGCACCGCAGGTGCTCCAGCACAGAGGTAAGTGTCAAACACTTCCTTCCAGGGAAGATCATTGGAGGCCAAGAGGCCAGGCCCCATTCCCGCCCCTACATGGCGTATCTTCAGGTCCAGAGTCCAGCAGGTCGGCACACTTGCGGGGGCTTCCTGGTTCGAGAAGACTTTGTGATGACCGCAGCTCATTGCTCGGGCAGGTGAGGAGAGCTCGGGAGCTCCCCAGGGAGCGAGAAGCACTGACCCAGAAGACCTCTTGGGGGGAACCATCTGAAATAACCTTGTAGAAATGAAAGTGTGAAACAGAGACCAGGTAGGACTAGGGAGGGGGAAAATAGCCAGCCAGTGTAAATGAAGAGAAACGAAGGCCGTGATTAGAATGAACCAGAGGAGATGGACAATACTCATTGGGGCTCAATACAAACTCAAACTATTTCCCAATTTAATCTGAAGAAGCAAAACTTCAAGTTACCGTCTCCTTCTACCCCCAGCTCCAGGCTGCTGAGACACAGGGCAGGGCTCTGCCCTAGGACCCTCCTGTCCCCTCCACTCTCTCCAGCTACAGTCTTGCCCTGTCCCAGGCTGACCGTCCACACTGCACAGTGGCTTTCCTATAGATCTTGCTGCAAATACTTACCCGGGCTTTTCCTTCACAGCCTTATCAACGTCACCCTGGGAGCCCATAACATCCGGAGGCAGGAAAGGACCCAGCAGCATATCACTGTGCTCAGAGCCATCCCCCACCCTAACTACAACCCACAGATCATCCAGAATGACATCATGTTACTGCAGGTACTGCCTGTCTGTACCTCTGGTTCTCCAGCCTAGCCAGCTCCCTCCTGAAGATCACGGGAGAGGAAGCCAGGGCAGGGCTCAGGGGTGGTGGTGGCGGAATAGGGTGAGCACTGTCCCAGCAGTCAGCAGGAATGCCCCCACTCTTCCCCACAGCTGAGCAACAGAATAAGGCAGAATCAAATGGTGAGGCCAGTGGACCTGCCTCAGGCTGAGAATAGACTGCAGCCAGGGACCCTGTGCTCAGTGGCCGGCTGGGGCCTGGTCAGCCAGAACAGAGTTGCAGACAGGCTCCAGGAGGTGGAGCTGAGAGTGCAGGAGGACGTGGAGTGCGGCCTTCGCTTTGGTACCTATACCAGCCAGTCTCAGATCTGCGTGGGAAACCCTCAGGAGAGGAAGAACGCCTTCAGGGTAGGTGCATGGACATCTGCCAATATTTCCTGGGACCAAAGGGCCTGGGCAGAATGAGGGAAGCAGAAACAGACTTCACCTCCACCGCCTCAGCCTGGGGGCCAGACCAGGGTGGGGTGGGGATTATTTTCACCAATCCAGTCTCTGGAAGAATGGGTGGAAGACTCACAACATAGGCAACATTTCCCTGGGGAAGAGGAGGTACCTGGACTCAGACTGAGCTGGAGATAGTAACCACAGTGGGGGGCTGAAGCCCAGAGGCTGAAAGACCCAGAGGCTTCGCTCCTGCACCCGGGACCCCCATCTTACACACCCAGCAACTGCAGGAGCCTTCTCTGGGAGGGGGGACTTTGAGGCAGAGAGCAGGGAGGCCCGGCTTAGTGTCCTTTCCCTCTCTGCCCACAGGGGGACTCCGGGGGCCCTCTGGTATGTAATAACAGGGCCGAGGGCATTGTCTCCTATGGAGACAGAAGGGGGACTCCCCCAGCTGTCTTCACGAGGATCTCGAGCTTCTTACCCTGGATCATGAGGACAATGAAACGCTTCAAACTGCAGGAGAAGACCGAGACTCCCCATGACTGATTCCTTCTTACTGAGGCATAAGCCAGCTCCTGGGAATTGCCAGAGCCTAAACAAATGTCATGTCTGGAGTGTAAATATTTGTTCATTAAACATCATTTAGTACTGTCTTCGTCTGTGTGGACTGCTATAACAAAATACCACAAACCGGGTGGCTTATCAACAAGAGGAAAATAAAATTTTTTCTACATGGAATTGAACCCAAGGGCATTTTACCTCTGAGCTACAACTCCAAGCCCTATTTTATTTTTTATTTTGAAAAGGGTCTCACTTGGGTAACTAAGTTGCCGAGAGTCTTGCTAAATTGCTGAGACTGGCCTTGAAGCTGCAATCCTCTGTCTCAGTTACCCAAGTATTAGGATTATAAGTGTGTGCCACTGCACCCAGCAGGAGAAATTTATTTCCCACAGTTTTGGAGGCTGGGAAGTCCATGATCAAGGCTCCAGCAGACTCAGTGTCTATGAGGGCCTACCTCCTGGTTCATACACAGTCATCTTCTCGCTCTGTCCTCATATGGCAGAAAGGGCAGGGAGTCCTCTGGGGTCTCTTTTATAAGAAGTCATCCCATTCACTAGGGCTCTGCCGTTATGGTCTAACTATCTCCCCAAGAGCCCCTTCCAAAAACCATCACATTGGGGATTAGATCTCAACATTTAAATTATGGAAAAAAACATTCAGTCTACATCGAGTATACAATAAATGTATGCCAGAATGGAATTGAGCTCCTTCAGGAAAATGGGGTCCTTCCCCGGGATAAATGACCTCCCCTCAGATCCTGGGTATCAGGATGAGTTTCCTCCTCTGTTAAGCCATACATTCCCCTCTCTCTTTTATCTCACCTTCCCCCTACCAGCTTGGAGAGCACTGAAAGGACATTCCCAGTTCCATCCTGTGGGTGAACCCCCCTTCTCCAGATTGAACTATGCCCAAGTTCAAACAGCATGCCATTTATGTGCGCAGTGACAGGCAAACCAAAGGGCAGAACTGAAATTCTGTTAAAGACTCGACTTAATGTAGGATAAAGGCAGTATCTCAAATAACTGGAGAACAATGAACTTTTCATAAATGGTATTAGCATTACTAGCCATTTAGGGTTAAAAAAAAAAAGATAAAATTGGGTCCATCCCTCATACCATACTCCAAACCAAACCTCAAGAGGCTCAGAGATCTAATGCAAAAAAAAAAAATTAAACTATACAAATACTAGAAGAAAGAAATAAACAAAAAGATGTGCATGTTTAAACAAACACACATGTTAACTGGAGCACAATTCATAGCATCAAAACACAGAATCAAAGCAAGCATCCATCAACAACCACAGCTCTTGTCTTAAAACCTTATACCATATCAACCTCATTGTCCTATAAATAAACATTCACATCTTCAATGTGATGAAGGTCTGTCTGCTTCACACTTTTGATACTTTGAAGTTATGCAAACTCCACATAAAACATTGGCTAAAATAACAATTGGTTTGCCCTAGTGATTAACCCAGACTGCCTACATCAATATTATATTCAAATAAAAGATTAAAGTAATCATACAATTCTAAACCAAGCTTTAAATATCTTAAAGTAACTGTGCAGAATTAGCTGGGAGGTTTTTCTAGATACACAAAAATGTTAATTAGCCCTTGCAGAGTGACATTTACCATCTAAATTTTTGCAGTTTCTATAATCGTAGTGGAATAATCACTGAACAGATATTTTATCAAATCCAACTGGCTATATACAAAACTGCTTTGGTGAATGTTGTCATTATTTCATCTGTAACTCTTATCAGAAACCCATTTGTTTAATATTCAGTGTAAGCCATTTATTAACAAAGCTTTAAGCAACAATACATCTTTGACAATCCTCAGTCATTCTCTATATTTGCTAACTGCCTGCCCATAGGAATTACCTATTACTAACATGCTCTGGGGGATGACAGTCTCATTATTAAATGTTTGCATTGGCAAATGGAAAGAACACTTGCTGGCAGGGAGGGAGGAGGAGAGTGTAGATCCCCCATTCTGCCCTTCTCTCAGTGACATTTACCTAGACCCCAAGAGCACTGCCCAGTCTCAGATTCCATCCTGCGGAAACCCAAGGGCAGATATTGTACACTTTTCTTGTGGGATGGGGGTGGGGTGTACTGGAAATTGAACCCAGGGGCATTCTATCTCTGAGCTACACCCCCCAACCCTATTTTATTCTTTACTTTTGTTTTGTTTTGCTTTGTTTTATTTTGTTTTGTGGTATTGAGGATTGAACCCAGGGGCATCCTACCTCCAAGCTACACCCCCAGCCCTATTTTTTTATTCTTTATTGTTTAACAGGGTCTCACTAAGTTGCAGAGGGCCTCACTAAGTAGCTGAGGTGACTTTGAACCTGCGATCCTCCTGTCTCAGCCTCCCAAATACTGAGATTACAAGCATGCGACTCCACACCCAGCTTATTCTTTACTTTGAAACAGGGTATCACTAAGTTTCAGGGGGCCTTGCTAAATTGCTGAGATTAGCCTCAAACCTGCAATCCTCCTGTCTCAACCACCTTAATACTGAGATTACAAATGTGTGCCGCCATGTCCAGCTTCATTTTACACCTTTTCTTCCCAGTAACCACTTCCAAGGCAGCTTCTTGCATCTGGCTGCCCTGCTGGAAAGATTTCTACAGACTTCCAAAGGCATTTGATGCCTACTGTCCTAAAGCAGGCTCTGACTACACCTTCATTCTCCTTGCTTCTCCATATCCTCCTGCAGCCCACCCCATACAACGTTCACACTCAGGCACAAGCTCAGGACTTACAAGTTCCTCTCACTGCCTCACCCAGGCCCTGACCCTCTGACATGGGTGAGGCTGGGCTCCAGAGGGATCTTCCTCTGAGGGGAAACATACCAAAATACTCAGGGGATCAATGTGGTGCTCTCTCTTCATGACCAACCGATGTGAACAGGTGCACCAAGCTTGGCGAAGGGACACCTGAGAAACCTCTCTCCACACTGGGACTCTTCACATCTTCCTCCCTGGGTTTTCACAGTCATTTGTTAACCGTCTGCTGCAGCCATGTGGTGACATCGAGGTCTTCCTGTGATGCCAGTCCACCTTATGCCCTGGCAAAGAGGATGCTGGGTTCAGCTTAAGGCTGGTCTGTCCAAGTTCAGAATATTCCCA
>PVLC010020013.1:0-29789 GCA_004027655.1 Graphiurus murinus | reverse complement strand
AAAAAAAAAAAAAAAAAAAAGTAAAAAGTAGATAAAAAAGGCTGGGGAGGTAGCTTGGAGGTAGAACACCACTGGATTCAGTCACCAGCAAAACACACACACACACACACACACACACACACACACACACACACACAGAGTATTCCTTACTCTCTGCTGAGTATCTCCAGTGACAGGGCCATTGTGTCTTGGGAGTGGTGCTGTGTGGGTACCCATGTGTGGGAGCAGGCTGGGGACCTCCGGACTCCCCAGGCCTTGTCTCTCTTTCGATGTGCCCCATGGAGATGTCACGCCCGCCGGCGGGAAGTCTTCCTGAAGTCTCGCCCAAGTTCCTCTTGCTTCACTTTTCCCTTCAGACTGACGCCCGCCAGGAAGGGCTGAAAGGCAGTGGGATTTTGCTGGGTCTCCACGGGAGTGGCCAAGGCCAGGACTCAGCCCAGGGAGAGAAGCTCAGAGAACTGGTGAAGCTGAAAATCCCCAGCTTAACAAACAATTAGAGACGGTTAGGTTTAATCAGCAGCACGGCCTTGATTTTCCTCCCCGCTCCTCTGTTGTGGCCAGTATTTTGGACTCCACGGGCCAGATGCGGTTTAGTGGTTTATAATCAGTCTCCTCCATTTCCGAAATGGGAGAGAGAGACAGACAGAGAGAGAAGCCAGCAACCCTCATGCACGGTACACAAGTAGTTCTGCTGACGCTCACACGTGCAGGGCCACACACCCACCTACACCAGGGGCTCAAAGACCTGGATTCGAGTCCATGGGACTGAATATTAGTAGGGCCTACTCCCAGCTAGTCAATCAAATGCAGCAGCTTTTGATACAGCCTCATCCAGCAGCCTCAGCATGTAACCCAAAGCATTCATTACAATGATGGGAGTGACATCACCCTGCGTGGTGAGGGTCAAGGGAGCAGGGTCTCAGGCTGCAGCGAGGGTCCAGAATGGATGGAGGCTGAGGGAGGTATAACAGTGTGTGTGTGCATTCAGCAATGCTTGTTACATAACAACCACAAAAATCACAATCAAGCCGGGCGTGGTAGCACGTGCCTGTAATCCCAGTACTTGGGAGGCTGAGACGGGTGGATCACAGGTTCGAGGCCAGCCTCAGCAACTTAAGGAGCCCCTGCCTCAAAATTTTAAAAAAATAAAATAGGGTTGAGAGTGTAGCTCAGAGGTAGAGCACCCCTGGGTTCGATCCCCAGTACCACACACAGAGAAAAATCACAGTCATAAAGCTGAAATGCAGTTGCATAGGAGACTTACAAGGAGACTTACATCACAAGACTTACATGTGATGATGTAAGTGTATGCTGGCTAGACGGCTCTCTACCACTGACTACACCCAACCTTACATATACATTTACATTTAGCAACCTTTGCAAAACTTCAGACTCTGTGCAGGTTTCAGGATGCAAGTCATCGTTAACCCATCTCCCATTTGCTCTTGCGGTTCTTGCCTTCTTAGTATGCTTCTTAATATTCTTTCCTAGCCCAATCTGATATACCAGATAACTGGTACCAGGAACTGTTGCCTTTGGTAATGTGGTGGTAAGGTGTGAGCGAAAGGCCAGCTGTTTTAGTCCATTAGGGCTACTATCATACAAGGGCGTAGTCTGGGAAATTTATGAATAAATCGGAATTTATTGTTCACTGTTCTGGAGTCTTGTAAGTCTAAGACAAAGAGCTGGCAGATTCGGTGTCTGGCGAGGTCTGATTTTTACAGGTAGCCCCTGTTCTGGGTTCTCACACACAGTGGAAGAGGCAAATAAGCTCCCCAGGAATTAGTGTCCGTAAAGGCACTAATCTGATCACTAGGACTGCCCCCTAATGACCTAGTCACCTTCTAAAGGTCTCCTCCCTTAACTCAACGAGGCATGGACCATGTTGCCCTAGGGTTTCTGGGGAGCAGGAGGAGGGAAGAAGGAAGACAAGACAGCTGAGGGTGGCTGCTCTCCATGGTGCGGAAGGACACTGGGTAGATGAGGAGCCTTGGGGCTATTGAATCTGTCGGATGTGCCTGGACCGCCGGTCAGGAGGGCCATCAGAAGCCACCAGATGGAACTCTGATCCTGAGCCTTACACCAGCTTTAGACCCAGAAGCGTCCGATCTTGGAGCCTGGGTGGTGGTCTCCCTGCATGGAGGGGGACAGGCTGAGCAAGTGCTTCCCCTTGGCCATGGCTTGGGAGGCCCCTTGGCCAGGGCCCTCCTCCACTCACTCCTTCTCTCGCCACCCCCGAGCCTCATGCCTTCCCCATCCTTGCACCCAGCACTCCCTTACTATCTATCTGATTCCTGGGCTCCTCCACTTAGTCCTGGCCCCCCTGAAGTCCCCCATTCCCTCCTTGAGCCCTGATTCCCCTAGAAGCCAGGGGGCCCTTTTTTCCTGTCCCACTGCCCCTCTTCCCTCTGGAGCTTCCGCCCCTCCTGCACTGGCCATCCTTGGAGTCCCAAGAGTTCATTGACAACAGCATCACCGGGCTGGGATCGCAGAGATGAACCCAGAGGAGCTCACAGTGATGGGGAGAGACCATTCAATCCTGTATCCTGACTACTGCTGAGACAGGAGCCCTGGGGTGCTGAGAACCCAGAGGAGCTGGGGGAGGTGGGCTAGTGTTGTTTGGGAGGTGGGTGCAGTTAGGAATAGTTGGGGAAGTGATTTGTAAGTGGGATTCCAGGGAGCCCCAGGGTTTTACCTAGAGCAGCTGCACTCACATCTGGGTTTTGCACTGGGGATCTTTGCTGGTGGAAAGAAGTGGTCTGTTGCGGAAGCAGGAAGCCCAGCATCCAGTAGATAGAGGACCACATACTGCCTGGGGCTGAGCTAAAGGTCCTAGGGAGACGACACTGCGGAATCAGGCAGGGGTCAGAACAACCGTGTAGCTCTTTGGACTTGCCAGGCTGAAGAGTTTGGACTAGTCCTGACTTGAACTGTGGGTTGTAAATGAGCCACTGGTACTTAGGAGGCTGAGACCAGAGGATCCGAGTTCGCAGCCAGCCTCAGCTAATTAGTGAGGCCCTCCACAACTTAGTGAGACCCTATTTCAAAAATAAAGAATAAAACATGGGGTCAGAGGTGTAGCTTGAAGGTCGAATGCCCCTGGGTTTCATCCCCAGTACTGCAAAATAAATAAATAAATAAATAAATAAATAAATAAATAAATAAATAAATAAAATAAAGAGCCACTGAGAGGTTACAATCTGGAGGCCTAGGGTCCAGCCATAGTAGAGGGTGGCAGAGGGTAAGGAGGGCAAATAGGCTAGCTAAAAGGCAGTCTTGGTCCAGGTGGAAAAAAGTGATGCTCGAAGTTTACAACTGAGTTAAAAAATCAGATAGTGAAGCTGGGCGTGGTGGCACATGCTTGTAATTCCAGTACTTGGGAGGCTGAGACTGGAGGATCCGGGTTCATGACCAGCCTCAGCTACCTAGTGAGGCACTCCGCAACTTAGTGAGACCCTGTTTCCAAATAAAGAAAAAAAAGTAGGGCTGGGGGTGTAGCTCGGAGGTAGAATGTCCCTGGGTTCAATCCCCAGTACCGCAAAAAAAAAAAATCAGACACAGTGGCACACACCTATAATCCCAGTACTTGGGAGACTGAGACGGGAGGATCATAAGTTTGAGGACAGCCTTAGCAACTTAGCAAGTCCCTGTTTCAACATAAAAAGAGCTGAGCCAGGCCAGGTGGTGCAGGCCTGAAATCCCAATACTTGGGAAGTGGAGACAGGAGGAATGCAGGTTTGAGGACAGCCTCAGCAAGTAGTGCTCATTAACCTAGCAAGACCCTGCTTCAAAATAAAAATAAAATAGGGCTGGGTGGGGGTATAGCTTGGAAGTGGAATGTCCCTAGGTTCAATCCCCAGTACCACACAGATACACACACACACACACACACACACACACACACACACACACACACAGGAAAAGGAAAGGAAATCCTGAGGACTGGGGATATAGCTCAGTGGTAGAGCGCTTGCCTAGTACATGTGAGGCCCTGGGTCCCAATCCTTAGTATTAAAAGAAAAACAATCCTGTATCTTCCCAGAGAAATGCCAAGGACTTGTTGAAAGTGCAGCAGAAGGCCCTGGGTGCCGGGAAGCCCCAGGAGAGGAGTAGATGCCTCTCCTGAGGTATGCCCTCACCTGCCCTTCCTCAGTCTCCCCCTAATGCCCGCTCTCTGTCTTCCTACCCCATCAACTCAACTCAGGTCTCCAGGGCTAGATTCTACCCCACGACCAAAGTCACTTCTCCTCTGAGTCATGGCCTGTTCTCTCCATCCCTCATTGACCCTGCCTAGTGAGGCACTCCACAACTTAGTGAGACCCTGTTTCCAAATAAAGAAAAAAAATAGGCTGGGGGTGTAGCTTGGGGGTAGAATGCCCCTGGGTTCAATCCCCAGTACCGCAAAAAAAAAAAATCAGACACAGTGGCACACACCTATAATCCCAGTACTTGGGAGGCTGAGACGGGAGGATCACAGGTTTGAGGACAGCCTCAGCAACTTAGTAAGTCCCTGTTTCAACATAAAAAGGGCTGAGCCAGGCCGGGTGGTGCAGGCCTAAAATCCCTCCCCCCAGCCCCGGCCTCCCATCCAGCCCCACTCCCTGTGCTTGATACTCACCAAAACCTAAGCACACGCCATTCCCCTCCTTAAGCCATTTCTGCACTTACCAAGTCCTGGGTTCTCAGCCCTACGCCCCCAGGGGCCTAATCCTTAGGGGCCTCATCCCTTCACTCCGAGAATGTTAAACAATAAGACAGGTTCTGCCCTCCAAAGCTCTTTCTAGTGGAAGAAAAAGTCATAGTAGCTGATGATAATAATATAAGGTGATGTCTGCTTTAGTGGAGTCAAGTACTGGGGGCTTGAACACAGAGGAGTAAGTACTCCATCCAGACTTGCAGGGAGGTGAGATTAGGGAAGACTACCTGGAGGAGGTAACTTTAGTTCTGAGGCTTGATGCAGTTAATTAGTCTTGGGAGGAGGCAGAGTGTCCCAGGTAGGAGAACCAACTTGAGCAAAGGTGCAGAGGCATGAAATAGTGCCACGTGCTCAGAGAAACAAAAATAGTTAGATGTTGCCTTGAGAGGTGAGGTAGATAGGATTAGCGCAGGAAAACTCTTTAGGCTGAGGAGCTGGGTCTTAAGTCTATAGATGATAAGGAATCATTGATGGATTTTAGGCAGGGATGTTACACCATCAGATTTTTGGTTTGAAATCCCTGGAACCAGATGTGGTGCACACCTGTAATCCTAGTGCTCTGGAGGCTGAGACAGAAGGATCACAGGTTGGAGCCCAGCTGCAGCAACTAGCAAGACCCTGTTTCAAAATAAAACTTTAAAAAGGGCTGGGGGAAGCCAGGCGTGGTGGCGCACGCTTGTAATCCTAGCATTCGGGAGGCTGAGACCGGAGGATCCGGGTTCGCAGCCAGCCTCAGCTACCTAGTGAGACACTCCGCAACTTAGTGCAACTCAGTTTCAAAATGAAGAATAAAAAAATAGGGCTGGGGGTATAGCTCGAAGGTAGAACGCCCCTGAGTTCAATCCTCAGTACCGCAAAAAAAAAAAAAAAAAAGGGCTGGGGTTGCTGGGCATGGTGGCACATGCTTGTAATCCCAGTACTTGGGAGGCTGAGACAGGAATCGCAGGTTCGCAGCCAGCCTCAGCTACTTAGTGAGACCCTGTTTCAAAATAAATAATAAAAAAATAGGGCTGGGGGTGTAGCTTGGAGGCAGAATACTCCTGGGTTCAATCCCCAGTACCTCACACACATTAGAGAGAAAGCACACGCATGCACAGACACATGTGCACTCAAGCTTGATCCCTGAAGATGAGAGAGGTTGGGAGTCCAAAGAGGCTTGCACTCCTTGGGGAGGGGGCCTGTGAGCCAGAGCCTTTCTTCAGGGAGGGGCTGGCTGGGTCACCTGGGGCGGGGCCTCACCACAGCAGCTTGCATGGGTTTTGCACAGGTTGAGGAGGCTGGAGGTGGGGTAGGGGGTAGTGGGGGGCGGGGTTCAGTCTTGCCTTGCCTGCTCCATGAAGGGTGTGAAGGGTGCTGGTGGCACAGTCTTAGAGTAGAGGGACGGTGGGTGGCAAAGGGTGGCTGTGCAGAGTAGGGTGTGAAGAAGTCCCAAAGAGAAGCCAGGCATGGTGATGCGCACACATTTGTAACCCCAGTACTTGGGAGGCTGAAACAGGAGGATCACAGGTTCGAGGACAGCCTCAGTAAGTAGTGAGACTTTCATCAGCCTAGTGAGACCCTGTTTCAAAATAAAAATAAAATAGGGCTGGGGGTGTAGGTTGGAGATAGAATGCCTATGGGTTCATCCCCAGAAACACACACACACACACACACACACACACACACACACACACACACAAAGGCACAAAGAGGGCTCCATCCCCTCTGAGCCCTGCTAGGCTGCCTCCCACACAGCAGCTCCATCACAGAAAGCCTCAGCTGGGCGTGGTGGTGCACACCTGGAATCTCAGTACTTGGAGGCTGTGACGGGATCGCAGGATTGAAGCCAATCTCGGCAATTTAGCAAGGCCCTCCACAACTTAGTGAGACCCTGTTTCAAAATAAAGAATAAAAAATAGGGCTGGGGGTGTAGCTCAGAGGTAGAATGCCCCTGGGTTCAATCCCTAGTACTGAAAAAAAGGAACTTTCGAAATGGCCGACCCTCCTGTGTTTTTCCTTGGTGGTGGATGAAGCCCTGTTTCCTGACTGCCTGGTGGATGAAGACTGTTCAGCATCCCAGAGCCTTTGCACAGGCTGTTCCTCCATCTGGCACGCCCTTTTCCCCACCCTGTTGGCTCAGGAGTGCCCTCGGCCATACCCCGTGCCCATTGGCAGCAGTGTGTGACCAGCCCTGAGTCCCCAGCCCTGGCTGGACCTCTGCTACCTCACCCCACAGCTCTTAGTTCTGGGCATCTGTTAGGTGTGCAGTGACCTTAGGACTTTACTGCATCAATTCCCTCAGCCTCTGAGCCTTGGAATCACCTTCCAGCTGCAGCTGCTCTCTCTGCTCTACCACTTTCTGTGTTCTCTTGATTTTTCTGTCCCTCTCCTTGCTGTATCCCCACCTCTGTCCCTCTCACTACTCAGCTCCCTGAGGTTTGGCCCTCATCCCCCCTCCACTGAAACGACCTTCTCCATGTCACCCCCACCAATGACCACTGGTGCCCACATCTCATAGACTTGTTCCAAGGCTCACCAGCCAGAGCTTCCTCCCAGCCCTGGTCCCTAACCATTTCTCCTTTTCCCTTCCCTTCTCTTCCCTTCTTCTCATACTGGGGATTGAAACCAGTGACATTCCTCCTCCAAGCTACCCCCTCCAGGCTTTTTATTTTGAAACAGGGTCTTACTAAGCTTCTGTGCACTGACCTCCAAGCTGTGATCCTCCTGTCTCAGGCTCCCAAGACCTGGGATTACAGGCGTGTATCACCATGCCCTGCTCAGAGCCAACTTCTTGAAAGAGATGGCACTACTTCCTCTCTACTTCCTCACCTTTTACTCCTCAGCCTCTGCCCTCTGCTCCCCAGACCCCCATCCCACTGAAACTGCCCCCAGTAGGGTGGGCAACAGCCTGTCCATAGCTGATTGTTTGCATGACACTTCAGCAGCACGTGGCATCTAGACGCCTCCCTCTTTGGTCCAGTGTACTCTTCTCTTAGCTTCCAGGATGCAATCTGCTTTCTAGCATCCCCTACCTATCCGTTGGCTCCTTCTCAGCCTTTTAGTTGCCCCTCTCCCTTCCTTTTTTTTTTTTCTGTCTTTCTCAATGTCTGGCTCCTCCTCCCACTCTCTGGACACTCTCTTGCCATCTCACACACAGGCCCATGGTGACTCTTTTCATGGGAAGGACCCCATGTCTCAATTTCCGAACAGAATGTTCCTCTTGAGTCCCAGACCCAGGCATTCAATTGCCTGATAGACCTTCCCCTGGATGTACCTAGCAACCACAAACTGAGCACATCTAAAGCCAAGTACTCTAAAGCGGCTCCTCTTCCTGGGGACCCGTCTTGGCAAAGGAACAGCTACCCTCTTACACAGGTGCAGCATCTCAAAGGCATCTCGACTTGTGCTTTACCCTGTCCCCCACCTCTACATCCAAGCTGTCACCCCATCTTGTGGACTCTGCCTCCTGAATAGCTTATTCATGGCTTCTGCTTTCTCTCCTCTGGGTTCAGCCCCAGCTCTTCCCCCCTGGAGTTCAAACCTGGGGATCTCCCTCTTTCTACTTTTGCTGTCCTTACTCTACACAGTGATGTTTCTTTTTTGTTGTTGTTTTTTGTGGTACTGGGGATTGAACTCAGAGGCATTCTACCTTCGAGCTACACCCCCAGCCCAATTTTATTTCTAATTTGGAAACAGGGTCTCATTAGGTTGAAGAGAGTCTCATTCCTAGCTAAGGCTGTCCTCAAACCTGCGATCCTCTTGTCTCAGCCTCCCAAGTACTGAGATTACAAGCATGTGCTGTCACACCCTTTTATTTCTTATTTAGAAATAGAGTCTCAACTAAGTTACTGAGGACCTCTCTAGGTTGCTGAAGTTGGTACATGTCTCCCATGTACTGGGATAACAAGTGTACACTACCATACCTGGCTGCATCTCCTGTTTTGGCTTCCCCAGTGATTCCTCTTTGCCTGTAGAATAATATCTGAAGGCCTCTCTGTGGCTTCCCTTCCTCATCTGGCCCCTGATTCCCCTCCAGCTTCCTATCTAAACACTCCACGCTCCTGCTGTGCTGAACTAATTTTGGATCCCTGAATGTGGCACACTTTCTCTGCTCTGTCACGGATCGTGCTGGAGAAAAATGCACATGGGAGTTTCAGGTTGGATGGGTGGTGGGCAGTAGGGTTCTGAGAAGGCCTTTTGCAAATCTATCCTTAACAAAGATGATGAGGAAGAGTAAATGACTATGGTAACAGTTATAGAGGGCTGCCAGTGGGACACCCGAGTCACCTCAGTTATGGAAACTAAGACAAAACCCTGAGAGAGCAATCATTCCAACGAGTAACAGGGGATGTAATATCTGAGAAGTGGAAGTGGTCCCCAAAGTCTACAATGATATCAATTTGCAATATAGATGAATAAAGGCCCAAAGTGGAACAGTAACCGCAAACAGTCCCTCAATAACTCCAATATAGCATTAGGAGTATTTTTGCTCATGCAATGACGAAACCAATAAGAACAAGAGTAATTGTGTGTGTGTGTGTGTGTGTGTGTGTGTGTGTGTGTGTGTGAGAGAGAGAGAGAGAACTGGAGATTGAACCCAGGGGCAGTCTCCCTCCAAGCTATACCCCCAGTGCTATTATTTATTTATTTATTTATTTATTTATTTATTTATTTATTGCGGTACTGAGGATTTAACTCAGGGGCATTCTAACTCTGAGCTACACCCCCAGCCCTATTTTTTTATTCTTTATTTTGAAACAGGGTCTCACTAAGTTGCGGAGGGCCTCACTAAATAGCTAAGGCTGGCGGGGAACCCAATCCTTCAGTCTCAGCCTCCCAAATGCTGGGATTACAAGCGTGCGCCACCAGGGCCAGCTTATTCTTTATTTTGAGACAGGGTTTCACTAAGTTGTGGAGGGCCTCAATAAGTAGCTGAGGCTGGCCACGAACCTGCGATCCTCCTGTCTCAGCCTTTCAAGTACTGGGATTACAAGCATGTGCCACCGCCTGGCAAGAGTAATTTTTAAAATATTAATTAAATTGAGGGCTGGGATATCGCTCAGTGGTAGAGCTCTTACCTGGCATGTGCAAGGCCTGGGTCCCGTCCCGGCAACACACACACACACACACACACACACACACGCATTAACATCGACTCTACAGATAACTTTTGTATCTGAAAAAAAGCCAGTTGATCTGGGTGTGATAGTGCACACCTGTAATCCCAGTACTTGGGAGGCTGAGACAGGAGGATCACAAGCTTAAGACCAACCTCAGCAACTTAGAACCTCAGCAGCTTAGTGAGACCCTGTTTAAAAATTTAAAAATAGGGCTGGGGGTGTAGCTCTGAGGTAGAATGCCCCCGGTTGAATCCCCAGTACCCAAAACAAAAAACAGTCAATCCAGCCATGCTCTCTGTTTCCACGCTTCCTCCTATTCTCCTCCATCTGCCTTTTGTACGCTTTGTTCCCTCTTCCCCGGGCACATTCTGGCTGAGAAATCTTGGTCAAGTATTTTAACCTTTTCGTTTTCTCATCTGTAAAAATGAGGATTCATAATGATAATAGCATATCCTGCACGGGTTGTTGAAAGGATGAAGTGAGTTAATGCTTGTCAAGCCCTGAGGAACAGTCCCTGCCACCGAATCAGTATTTAGTAATATGCTTAACATTTAGTAATACGCCTCCATTACTATGATTATCGTTGCGTTGTTATGACCAGGGTTGTCTTTGTTATTCTCCTGCCTCTTACGTGTCCTGTTCTGGAGTCATTCCTGGTGGCTGGGCTCCTCCTAGGGCCTCCAGAGTGGACATCCTCACCTCCCTCTCTCAGGGGTGGGAAGGGAGGCACAGGACTCGGCTCCTGTACTCACACACTAGGAATTTAGCTCCAGGTCCAGCTGGATCTGAAGCCTGGGCTGGATCCACTCTGCTGAGCTGCCTCCTGCCGTGGCTATTCTGATTTTCCCAGCTCTCCATCTCCAGCCTGTATCTCCAGCTTTTTGATGCTGGGGTCCTCCCAAGCAGCTCTCATAACTACTCTCCGTCCTTCTCACCTTGATTCTCTCCCCATGGGCCTTTTTTAGAGCCTGGCCCCGCCACAGTTCACCTACACCCTAGGCCAGACAGCTGGCACTCACTCCCGACTCTGCCCATTCCTCGCTGCCTATCAGCCATACGTATTCCCCAAGCATCTCTCAATATGTCTTTTCTCTCCATCTCCACTAAACAGAGTTTTATTTAAGACATTCTCACCTTTCTCACCTGGATCAAGTCAGCTCCTTCCCAAATACTTGTTTCTGGTCTCCACCCTGGCTGCCGGAGGAATCTTTCCAATATGTAAATTGGGCCAGGTCTCACTCCTAATTAATTTTCCAATGGCTCTCTGTTGTCTAAGCAGCTCTGAAAAGGTCCCAAGAAAAATGCTTTAAAACAGGTATACCAGCCAGGCATAGTGGTGCATGCCTGTAATCTCAGTTACTTGGGAGGCTGAGACAGAAGGATCTCAGGTTTGAGGCCAGCCTCAGCAATTTAGCAAGACTCTTAGCAATCTAGTGAGAACCTGTTTCAAAATGAAAAATAAAAAGAGCAGGGGAGCCAGGCGTGGTGGTGCACACTTGTAATCCCAGTACTTGGGAGGCTGAGACAAGAAAATCTGGGTACGCAGGCAGCCTCAGCTACTTAGTGAGGCCCTCCGCAACTTAGTGAGACCCTGTTTCAAAATAAATAATAAAAGTAGGGCTGGGGGTATAGCTCAGAGGTAGAATGCCCCTGAGTTCAATCCCCAGTACCGCAAAAAAAAAAAAAAAAAAAAAAAAAAAAAGGAGCAGGGAGTGACTGGGTGTGGTGGTGCACGCTGTAATTCTAGTACTTGGGAGGCTGAGACAGGAGGATTGCAGGTTAGCAGATAGCCTCAGCAATTTATTTATTTATTTATTTATTTATTTATTTATTTATTTATTTATTTGCGGTACTAGGGATTGAACTCAGGGGCATTCTACCTCCGAGCTACACCCCCAGCCCTATTTTTTATTCTTTATTTTGAAACCGAGCCTCACTAAGTTGCGGAGTGCCTCACTAGGTAGCTGAGGCTGGCCGCAAACCCGGATCCTCCGGTCTCAGCCTCCCGAATGCTGGGATTACAAGTGTGTGCCACCACGCCTGGCTAGCCTCAGCAATTTATTAAGGCCCTCCGAAACTTACTGAGACCCTGTTTCAAAATAAAATAGGGCTGGGGGTGTAGCTCAGAGGTGTAATGTCCCTAGGTTCAATCCCTAGTACCACAAAAACAACAACAATGGGAAAAAAAAAAAAAAAGTTCTGTTATCAAGCCGTTTGGAAAATAGAGCTTACTCTGTCTTCCTCTTAGAGAGTCACTTTGCATAGGAGTGTAATAAAGGTTGCCAAAGACCCTGCAGTAAAGAATCCCATTTAGATTTGTCTGACTTGCTGGATTCTGGTCTTACATGAGACAGTAGACTTTTCTCCCTTTCCTCCTGTGAATATTTGGGAGAATCTTGTTCCAAGGAATATTCTTTGGTAAATACTACCTGGCAGGATCAAATTCAAGTTCCTTATCGTGGTATAAATATAGGACACCTTGCTGGGCGTGGTGGTGCACACTTGTAATCCCAGTACTTGGGAGGATGAGACAGGAGGATCGAAGGTTCGAGGCCAGCCTCAGCTACTTAGTGAGGCCCTCTGCAATTTAGTGAGACCCTGTTTCTAAAGAAAGAATAAAAAATAGGGCTGGGGGTATAGCTCGGAGGTAGAATGCCCCTGCGTTCAATCCCCAGTACCGCAAAGAAAAAAAAAAAAAAGAAAGAAAAGATAGGACACCTTATCTTTGACCATTCTCCCCCATTTGTACCTCTACCCCAAATAATGTACAGCTCCCCTGGGGGTCGTTTTTCACCTCTGTGGTCCTGCTCCTCCTGGCATCGTTTTCTCTATGCTCTAAAGGACAAATCTCTACTGATTCCTCAAGTAGACCTTCAGAGAAGGTCCCAGTGGCACCTCCTTTATGAATTCTTTCCCTCTCTTTCTAAGTCCGCTTGGCTTTGTGGCTGGCATTTACCTGCCTGTGGATGTCTGCTCCAGTGAAAGGCCAGTTCCCTTGCAGAGTGGCCCAGGTTACTTACCTCCGGGTCCCAGAGGCCTGCACTGTGCAGAGCACACGGGAGGGGCTCACTGAGTGTTAACCAGGGCACGGGATCAAAGTTTGGGACTCGGTGCTGTGATGGGCAATGGTTTTTCAGTCTTAGCACCACTGACATTTTGGATCACATAATTTTTTGTTGTGAGGCCCCCGCTCCCCATGCACTGGGGGACGTGTGGCAGCATCCCTGGCCTCCTCCCTCTCCATGCCAGTGGAACCCATCTTCCCAGTTGTGATGACCCAAAAGTTCTCTAGACATTGCCAAATATCCCCCGGGGGAAGAAAATTGTCCCTGGCAGAGACTGCTGTTCTAGATATAGTCTATTTTAGTTGTCTTTCTGTCTCTGGGTAGGTGGTCCTTTCCTCTGATAGTCTGATATCCATTATTGCCTCTTGTGGTTAAAACTTTATCAGGGATTTCTACTTAGTGAGGCCCTCCACAACTTGGTGAGACCCTGTTTCAAAAAAAAATAAAATGAAAAATAGAACTGGAGGTATAGCTCGGAGGTAGAATGTCCCTGGGTTCAATCCTTAGTACTAAGGAAAAAAAAAAAAAAAACAACTTTATCAGGGATTTAAAATCCTTCCATACCCAAGGCTGAGCTTTCCTTCCTCTGGGGGAGAGCTGGGGCAGGTTCCAGGAAGGGTGCAGCTCCAGCTGTTTGTTTGAGAATAGGGAGGCTTAGAGGCCCAGCCTGTGTTGTACCTGCAGGTCAGGAGGCACATAGGGTGGGTGGGAGTCCTTACCCCAGGCATCTACACCAATTCCCCGGTGAAAGGACACTGGGAACAAAGCCCCTATCTACTCTCCTCCCATGCTCACGGAAGCCGGAAAGATGGGGGTCCCTCCTACAGCCGCCTTCTCACCCCTACCCCACCCTTGCAGTCAGTGCCGAGGGGAGCCAGGCCTGCGCCAAAGGCTGTGAGCTCTGCTCAGAGGTCAACGGCTGCCTCAAGTGCTCGCCCAAGCTCTTCATCCTGCTGGAGAGGAACGACATCCGCCAGGTGGGCGTCTGCTTGCCGTCCTGCCCACCCGGATACTTTGACGCCCGCAACCCCGAAATGAACAAGTGCATCAGTGAGTGTGGGCAGGTCCGGAGAGGGCGCCAGGGGCTCTGGACACGGGGAGGGACACATTGGACTGCTGTGGCTGATGGGGGAAGCAGAGGGGATGCTGAGAAGAGAAGAGACAGCTGCAGGCCAAACATGTCCCCAGGTCTCCCACCCTAGTCTGTGTCCAAACCTGAACTCTCTTCTCCTTCAAACACGGGCTTCTCCATCTCCTTTGTGTTCCCACTGCCCTACCTGGTTCCCAGCACCTCTCCCCTGGACCACTGCATTAGCCTGTCCACCTGGCCTCCAGCCTTCTGCGCTTCCCCCCCCAGCCCAACCTGTGCACAGCAGCCAGAGAGATGTTTCTGAGACACAACCATCTCACGTCTGCTTGAAAACCACTGTCCGCTCCACACAGGCTGCAGGGCATCCAAGCATGACCAGCCTGCTCCTGCACCCTCTCCTCCACCTGCTGTCTGCTCCACTCTTCCCCTGCAGTTCCACATGCTCTGAGGCCAGGGCTGTCCACTCTCCGTCCCATCTCGTACCTGCAGCTGGGCCCTGCTGGGGGACACACCTGGGTGAACAATGCCATGCCCTGCCCCTCCGTACAGCACCATGACATGAGAACATGCTTCCAGGCCTCGTGTCAGTTGAGCTTTATAGCCGCTGGGCAGAAACAGCAAAAGTGATGAAACCCTTTTTATAGGTCATAACTTAGAGGCTCGTGGGGGGGCGGAGGGTGACTGGTCTCAGCCTAGCCAACTGGGTTCCAATCTCCATTCTGCTACTTATTCATCATATGACCTTGATCATATCTCAGCCTCTCAACCCCTCATCTTTAAAAGGGGAGTACTATTTTTTACCCCCTGGGGTTGTTGTGAGATGCACCTATCAAGCTCTTTGTGTCTAGCACTCAATACATGGTAGCGGCTATTATTTTATTTTGCTTCTTATTTTACTGGCAACCAAACCCAGGCAGCAGAGTATGGGGAGTGGGGTGAGGCTGAGCTAAAACCTGCAGCTGCTGGGAGGCACAGAGGAGAGTGGGGAGCTTGGCAGGAGGAAGGTAGGACCCTGAGGGCTGTCCTCTTGAGCCTCAGGGTGTTGGGGGGCAGGGGGTTCCTGGCTGTGCCAGCTCCAGAGACAGGGAGGAAGTCAGCCCTGCCCACAATCAGGAAAGGGGAAAATTGTGCCTTTTCCCTGCAATTGAAAACCTGCCTGTTCCCAGCCAAGCCCTGCACAGCCCACCCTCCGCACTAGGGAAAGAACTGGCAGGAGGGCAGCAGGGAGGGACCCAGGCGTCCAACCAAGGTGGTGCCTGGAACTTGGCCTTGCACAGGGAGAGGAATTTGCCCTGGGATTGCTCCCTGCTCCTCCGAACAGATTCTTTCTGCCCAGAGCAGCAAGAGAAGCAGGGGTGGGATGCTGTGGATGCCCAGCAGTGGGGGAGGGGAGCCCATGCAGCTGCTCTGCAGGAGTTCTTCTACTCCTCAGTGCCACTCTGCTTAGGGGACCTCCTGGGGTGCACAGGTGAGGTGCCAGAAAACTCCTCTCCTGCCCCCATCAGGCCCGGAATGCCTCCCTCCTCGTCTGAAACTGGCTTTTGTGAGCCTCACCTTAGGTTCCAGGGCTTGCGACTGGGTTTGGATTGGGGTTGGCTGATGGAGACAAGAGTCCCCGCCAGCCCTCTAGAGCAGCCACTTTGCTGAGTTCAGTGGTGCACACCTGTCATCCCAGTACTTGGGAGACTGAGACAGGAGGATTGCAAGTTTGAGGCTAGCTTCAACAACTTAGTGAGACCCTTAGCAACTTAGTGAGATCTTGTTTCAAAATAAAAAATAGGACTAGGGGTGTAGCCTGGAAGTAGAGTGCCCCTGAGTTAATTCCCCTGTACTACAGAATAAAATAAAATCAGAGCAGCCACTTAGCTTCTGCTCCCCTGTCCTGACCTTGCCCAGCTTTCCCTCCAGCACCCTTCCCTCTGCACTAATCACAGGTCTAGGCCGAGGTTCTGGCCTCCATGTGGGTGGGTGTGGGTGGATGTGGGTGGGTGGGTGTCGGGGCGGGGGATGAGGGGAAGTGTCTGTCCTGGAATAGGCCAGAGGTCCCCAATCTGGTCCTGTCTGCAGAATGCAAGATTGAGCACTGCGAAGCCTGCTTCAGCCACAACTTCTGCACCAAGTGTCAGGAGGGCTTGTACCTGCACAAGGGCCGCTGCTATCCAGCCTGTCCCGAAGGCTCCACTGCTGCCAACGGCACGATGGAGTGCAGCAGTCCTGGTAGGTTGCGGTGTGTGTGTGTGCGTGGTGTGGCGGGGGGGGGGGTGGCGGCGGGCAGGCTGAGGGCTACCAGCAGAATGTCCAGACCCCAGGTCGGGTGTGGGAAGGGGTCTGACCAGAGATGGTGGGGGCTGGGGCACTGTGCAGAGCAAGCAGGTATGCCCACATCTGCTGGGGTTTTTCTAGAGCCCTTTTTGCCCTCTGGACTAGAGATGCTCAGGCCTGAGGCCCGGGCAGAAGGCAGGTAGGTGAGGGTCCCCTGAGGTATCCTGGAGCAGGGAAGGAGACCCTCTCCTCTTCCTCCCCTTCCTCCTCCCTCTCTTCCTGCCAGCACAATGTGAAATGAGTGAATGGTCCCCATGGGGGCCCTGCTCCAAGAAAAAGAAGCTCTGTGGTTTCCGGAAGGGCTCTGAGGAGCGGACGCGCCGGGTGCTCCACGCTCCTGGGGGAGACCATGCCACCTGCTCTGACACCAAGGAGACCCGGAGGTGCACAGTGCGGAGGACGCCGTGTCCTGAGGGTGAGCCGCAGCCTCTGCCTCCCTGGGCCCAGTCACCTCTGCATCCTGCCCAGTGCCCAGGACAAGGGCAACTCAAGTCCTGTGCTGTCCGCCCGGGGGGTCAATTCCTGCAGGCAGCAGTAGCCTAGGATGCTCTGTGGCAGGAACTGGAAGCTTCTGGGGTGACCATCCCTAAAGTCCCCCCATTTCTTCTGGATGTTCCCTCTAGAAGGGACCTCAGAGGTCAGGTGACTGGTGGGCTAAGCCCCAGAGACATATAGCAATTCAAACAAGGCCACACAGCCTGAGGTTGGCAATGAGGTAGCTGTCCTGCCTGTCCTGAATGCTGCTTGCCCAAGGCAGGAGAAGAAGAGGGTGTCTGGGGTGCACTGGGTGGTGGGGAGGAAAGGCTGGGGGACTGCTCTCAGTGCTCGGGCTGTAGGGTCCTCTGAAGTGGCCACCGGTCAGAGGAGGCCTTGAGGGGACCTGAATCTCCTGCCCCTCCCCTGCTTCCTCACTGCTCCCCCGAGGCCCAAGAGCACATCGTTTTTAATTCTGTCTTCTGTTGGATTGTTGTAGGGCAGAAGAGGAGGAAGGGAGGCCAGGGCCGGCGGGAGAACACCAACAGGAACCTAGCCAGGAAGGAGGGCAAGGAGACCGGCTCTGGCTCTCGAAGACGCAAGGGGCAGCAGCTGCAGCTGCCACAGCCAGGGACCACAGGGCCGTCCACATCGGCGGGGCCCACATAGAATCCAGAGCCCAGGCCCAGACCCAGGCCCAGGCAGGAGAACCCAGAGCTGCTCTGTGTGATGAAAGCAATCCAGAACTGGAGCGTTGGAGGCAACACGTATACACACTCCATTCACACACACACATACACAAACACCCACAAAGCAGAAGACACTTCTATTCTTTGGCCCAGCGCGGTACACACTTGGTTTACACTGTGCCCAGTGGACATGTTACAGAGAATATTTCCCAGCATGCAAACCCAAATTTGCAGATGGAACTTTCTGGAAGAGCTGCTGGGATTGTAGCTGCCCGATGTGGCAGATGGGAGCCAAAGCTTGAGGACTGTGGGGGAGAAGCCTGCCTCCTTCCCGGTCAGCGTCCCCGGCCGGCTGTGTGACTCTGTGTTGGAGACTGTCATTACACATCCGTGATACATATCAGGGCTGACCTGACTTGGAAAACTACTTAAAGGTTTATTTCAAATTAAAAAAACAAACAAACAAAAAAATCCCAGCCGTATTCACTGGCACCACGTTGCTTTTCAGGGTGCAAGGATTGGTAGGTATGCATGGGAGCAGGAAGGGACAGGGCCAAATTTCAGAGACCCTGAATAGCCTCCTCGACAGAGGGTCCAGAGCAGGAAGAAAACTTCAGGAGTACGCTAAGGGTGGTAGCCAGCTTCTCTCCATTCTTCTTACTCAGAATATGATCTGTGGACCAGCAGTGACACTGTCCCTGGGAAGCTTGTTAGGAATGAGAATCTCGGGTCCCATCCCAGATCCAGCAGAGCAGAGTCTGCACTTTAACAAGGTTGCAGGTGGTTGGTGTGTACATCCCAGTTCTGATAATCCCTAAGGAGGAACAAAGGACGCTGGGCCAGGACTAAAGAAGGACTTTCCATCTGGAAGAGGCAGAGTCTATATGCTGAAGGGCTGTACTGGCCCGTCCAGGGAAAGGAAGTGCATAGGCTCTATGAAGTGATTGGAGACTAAGACAAAATAACAAGTCCTAAAACCTTCAAGAAGGAGGGAGAGATCAAGATCAAAGGCAGGGCAGTGGCAGAATGACTTATGTGGCATTGTGGTGTGCACTGGCTGCAGGCCATGTCCCAGGCTCAGGACTAGGTGGATGGCTTCCAGCAGGGAGCCAGGCAGATGCAGCCTTGCTCTCATGGAGCTTAAAGGTTGGTGGGACAGATAGGCATGCATCGAGTAACCATAGAAACAAATATATAATTGCAAATGGGTGAAGTCAAGGCGGGCAAACAGTGGCACAGACACGTGGCTGTGAAAGTGAATTTGGTGAATGCCAGGCATGGTGGCACACACAGGTAATCCCAGTACTTGGGAGGCTGAGACAGGAGGATCACAGGTTCGTGGCCAGCCTCAGCTACTTAGTGAGGTCCTCTGCAAGTTAGTGAGACCCTGTTTCAAATTAAAGAATAAGAAATAGGGCTGGGGGTATAGCTCAGAGGCAGAATGCTCCTGAGTTTAATCCCCAGCACCACCACCACCAAAACAAACCAACCAACCAGAAAATGGTACAGTGAAATAGAAAGTGAAGACTTGAGGTGTAGCTAGGTGGTAGGGGGCTTTCCTAGCATGCATTAAGTCCAGTCACTAGCACTGAAAAAAATATATATATGTGTGTATATATATATATATATATACATGTACATATATATATGCATATATAACATATATATGACTTTAACTCAGGGAGGTTTCTCAGAGGCAACGATATTTGAACCAAGCTCTGAAGGATGAGTAGAAGGATTTAAGGCAAAGTTTGGAGGAATAGCATTCTAGACCAGTGTGTCTAATCTAAATACATGATCTACATAGGTAATTTAAAAATTTTCAGCTGGGCGTGGTGGCACATGCTTGTAATCCCAATACTTGGGAGGTTGAGACAGGAGGATCACAGGTTGGCAGCCAGCCTCAGCAACTTCCTGAGGCCCTCCACCCTGTTTTCAAATAAAAAATAAAGTAGGTCTGAGGATATAGCTCAGAGGTAGAATGCCCCTGGGTTCAATCCCCAGTATCACAAAAATAAATAAATAAATAAATAAATAAAAGGTAAATAAAAATTTTCAGCAATCACAATTTATCTAACCAGGTATCTGTTATCTAACCAAATATATGCAAAATATGGTGTGTGTGTGTAGTACTGGGGATTGAAACAAGGGCCATTCTACTTCTGAATTATATACCCCCAGCCCTATTTTAATTTTTATTTTGAAACAGGATCTCAATTACTGAGACCCTGAGTTTCTGAGGGTTTTGCTAAGTTGTTCTGGCTGGCCTTGAACATATCTTCCTGTCTAGCTCCCAAGTACTGAGATTACAGATATGCACCACTATGCCTGGCTTAAAATATTATTTTTAAACATGTAATTAAGCCGGGCGTGGTGGCGCACGCTTGTAATCCCAGCATTTGGGAGGCTGAGACCGGAGGATCCGGGTTCGCGGCCAGCCTCAGCTACCTAGTGAGGCACTCCGCAATTTAGTGAGACTCGGTTTCAAAATAAAGAATAAAAACTAGGGCTGGGGGTATAGATCAGAGGTAGAATGCCCCTGAGTTCAATCCCCAGTACCGCAAAAAAAAAAACATGTAATTAACATAAAAAATCAGAGAGATCTTTTGCCATTTTAAAGCTAAGCCTTAACATTCTGTGTGTACTTTTATGCATATAGCATAACTTAATTTGGATGCTAAGTTTTCAGCAGAAATACTTGAGCTGTATTTAGACTTCACTTCACAAAAATTAAAGTTGAAACAGAAGATTTGCATACCTAAGTTGTTTTAGTAACACTTAGCTTTTCTAATAACTGAGTTGAATATTTTGAAATTCTAAATTTAACTAAGTAAATAGCATTAAAAATTTAGTTCTTCAGTTGCACACTAACCATATTCCAAGTGCTCAACAGTCACACAAGACTAGTGGCCACTGCATTAGAACTCACAGTTCTATATAGAAGACACAACACATGCAAATGCCCTGTGGCAGGAAAGAGCTTGGTGTTTCAAAGAGCTGAAAGAAAGCTAGTATAGCTGGAAGGCGTGCAGGCAGGGCTGGTGAGCTGAGATGATTCCAGAAAGGCTTTTGAAGTTGGGCCCTATTCTCAGAGCTTGGGGAGGCTGCTGAAGTGTCATAAGCAGCAGGCCAGCATGACCAGATTTGCATTTTGCAAAGATCATGTTGTCTGCTTAGGAGGTTGTTGGTGTCATCCAGGTGAGAGAAGTTGGAGGCTTGGACTAGGGCAGTGGTAGGTGGAAGTGGAGAGAAGATGATTAAGTCCAAGGCATTTGCAGGATAAAGCTGGCAACATTTGGTGGTATGGTGGCTATGGAGGAGGGGAGGGAGGGAGAGGAAGGTGCCAAGGACAAAATCCTTGTTTGGGCTCAAAAACACAGCCAGGTGACGGTGCTGGGTACTGAGAGCGAAGCCTGTGCCTACGACCAGTGTGGAAGGAGAAGGAAGAACATAAGTTTGGTTTTGACCATGCTGAGTTCAAAGTGTCTCTGAGACACCCTGGAGAAGATGGGGCCCAGACACCGACCTGAACCCGGGTCTAGAGGGCACAGGAGGGCTCGGGCTGGGATAGAGAAGATCACTGAGGCTGCAGGTTTGGAAGAGGGTGACTGGAAAGAGAGCGCCGGAGGGAGAGAGGGCTCAGGACCTAGCTCGGTGGCCCCCCAGACACAAAGATCAGAGCACGGAGGGTCAGTTGGCAAAGGAGTCAGAGAAGGAGCAGGCAGGAGAAAATCAGGGGAACAACAGGCCCCAGAACCGGCAAGGAGGGCGAGATCGAGAGGACCAAACCCCGCTGGGAGATCAGAGACAGGAGGCCTGGGAAGCCACTGGAGACATACCACATGCGTGCCACCAACAACCTTGGGTGGAGCTGTTTGGGGAGGAGGGGTGGAGGTAGATAATTTCTTTAGGAACTTGAGCTGAGAAGAGAAAATACCACAGGGGGCTAGAGAGAGACACGGGTCAAACGAGGTTTTTTTGTTATGTTTTGTTTGGGTTTGGTTTTTTTTGGTACTGGGGATTGAACCCAGGGGCATTCTACCTCTGAGCTACACCCCCAGCCCTATTTATTTTGAAACAAGGTCTCACTAGGTTGATGAGAGTCTCACTTGCTAAGGCTGTTCTTGAACCTGTAATCCTCCTGTCTGCCCAAGTACTAGGATTATAGGCGAGCACCACCATGCCCTGATGAGGTGGGGGTTTTTTTGTTTGTTTGTTTTTTGTTTTGGTTAGGTGGAAAAGACTTACTATATTTAATACCTTCTGGGAGTTGGGCATAGTGGCTCATAGCTGTGATCCTAGTGCTTGCAAGGCTGAAACAAGGAAGATCACAAGTTCCAGGCCAGTACAAGGTGAGACCCTATCTCAAAAGGGGGGGGGGGGGGGGGGGTGTAGCTCAGAAGTAGAATGCCCTAGGTTCAATTCCAAGCACCACAAAAATAAATGAATAAATAAGTAAATGAAACAAAACTTTCGGGGAGGAATCCACTGAAGAGAAAGAGGCTGCACACATGAGAGAAGGGGAAATTGGTAGTGGAAGATTTGGGAGAGGGGAAATAGCTCTACAAGGACATGGAGAAGGTGATGCAGGTGTGGGGAGGCTGGTAGGTGATGAGCTCAGGTCTGTGCACCTGCTACTTGGCAGGTCTCCTTCCATTCAGCCCTGAGATCCCCTTGGCTGCTGGTCAGGACTTGGCCCTGCTAGAGCCTAGGTGGCCACAGGCTGCCCACGACCAGCTCTAGCCTCTCTTGCATGCTCTTTATACCCTGCCTCCTCTTCCTGACCTTGGCTCTGTCCTTTGCCAGCCCCCCTACCCCACCTTCCATCTCTGTTGTTGCTCTCTCTCTCTTTGCCCCCCTCTGTGTTTCTGTTTTTGGGACCTCCGACTGCAATGTGTGCACATTGTTGGCTTGCCTGCTCATCTACCACCAGTCCCCGGCCCCTTTACGTCTCAGCCATCTCTGGTTTGGATTTCTTCCAGTCTCCCAGATCCTTAGGCAACTCCAAGTGTGGCCGCTGACCAGCAACCCTGACTTCTCTGGGAGCTTGATGAAAATGCAGAAACCCCGGCCCCGCCTAGATGTAAAGGATCTGAATATGCCTTGTAACAAGGTCCCCCAGGCACAGATGCATGCATTCAATATTGAGAAGAACTGCCATCAGCTTTCTTCTAAAACAACACTCAAATGAGAACCCAGAAGCTGAGCAATGTCCAGGAGTGAGCTGGGTCCTCCTGATCACCTGGATCACCTTGGTGATGCTCCAAGCCACCCAGCTTCTCTGAGTCACCTCCTCCACCCCCTCGAAGGTGCTCCCAAATCTCTAGGCAGCTCAGGGAAGGAGCATGTGGTTCCAGGAAGTCCTGAGCTCACCCGTGTACCCTCCAAACCTCAGCTTCCACATCTGCAGAATTACTAGCCAGAGTGTGTTCTGATACCAGTACCTTTAATACCGGTATCCCTGAATACAATCAGCCCCTGGTCCTGCTCTTCTTTGTCACTCTATGGGTTTTTTTGAGCTGGAGGAGGCATGGGTTTCAAATGAAGGGCAGGTGGCTTCTCACAGCTCTGGAAGCATCTCCTCTGACGTGGAGACCATAAGGACGGAAAGCAGCCAGCATTGGTCCAGAAATTGCACTTTGTGGTTTTGAGGACGTGTGAGTGCTGGGGTGAGGGAGTCTATGTTAAGATGTAGGGTTGCCTAACCCTATTCTCAGGTTTGGGGAAAACATCACATGATTATTTGCCTGTTGTTATTTGGAAATGTTGTTATTTGCCCGTATTGTTACTTGGAAAATGTCAGCTTTTTCCTCCACAGGGTCGCAGACTGGCCCAGACTAACACACTTCTGGCCACCTTACCCAGTTCCAGCTCTGGTAGTTTTCAGACCAAGTCTCTGAAGTATGGATTTGTTTTCCATTTCATTATTTTGAGTGATGAGGTTGTGTTTTCTGGATTTGTTTTTTTAACTGGGGATTCTCCCCACTCTCACCCAGTTTGTTTGGTTTGGTTTAGGAGGACTGAAAGGGAATATAGGGAAAGGGTCAGCTTCTTAGGCCCAGTTAGAGTCCATGATGCAGGGCCAGTGCCCCAGGTGTTGGCTTTTGGCCTCTGGCCCCTCCAGCTATGGCCCTGATCAGATATAAAGGGGCAAGGGTAGAAACCTGAGCCAATAGAGGTTAAAAAAAAAAAAAGGAGAAAAACAACCAGAGAGAACGGGTTTTTTTCTTTTTTTGTGTGGTACTGAGGATTGAACCCAGGGGTATTCTACCTTCAAACTACATGCCCGGCCCTTTTTAATTTTTTTTTTTTTTTTTTTTTTTTTTTTGTGGTACTGAGGATTGGACCCAGGGGCATTCTACCTTCAAACTACACCCCTAGCCCTTTTTAATTTTTTGTTTTGAAACAGAGTCTTGCTAGGCTGCTGAGAGTTTCTCTAAGTTGCTAAGTCTGTACTTGAACTTGTGATCCTCCTATCTGAGCTTCCCAAGTACTAGGATTACAGGCATGCACTACCATGCTCAGCTAACAGGTTCCATTTTGAAGGACTAAATGGATTCATTGAAAAGGATAGCAGTAGCCAGGCGTGGTGGCACACACTTGCAATCCCAGTACTTGGGAGACTGAGACAGGAGAATCACAGGTTCAAAGCTAGCCTTGGCAACTTAGCGAGGGTCTCAGCAACCTAGTGAGACCCTGTTTCCCAATAAGATATAAAATCAGGCTGGGGGGGGGTAACTTGGAGACAGAATGCCTCTGGGTTCAATCCCCAGTACCAAAAAAAAAAAAAGAAGAAGAAGAAGAAGAAAGAAAGAAAAGGGTAGCAGGGAGCAGGGTAGCAGTAACCTGACGTGGTAGTGCACACCTGCAATTCTAGTACTTTGGAACTAGTAAATTCAAGGCTAGCCTCAGCAACTTAGTAAGACCTTCAGCAATTTAGGGAGATGCTGTTTCAAAATAAAAAGGGTTAGGGATGTAGCTCGAAGGCAGAATACCCCTAGGTTCAATCCCTAGTATCAATCAATCAATAGGGTTGGAGATGAAACACCTCTGGGTTTAGTCCTCAGTACCAATAAATAAATAAAATTTAAAAATAAGGGCTGGGCATGGAGCATGGAGCTTGGAGGTAGAATACTCCTGGGTTCAATCCTTAGTATCTCTCTCTCTCACACACATACATATGAAAGAAAGGGAGAAAAGAAAGAAAGAAAGAGAGAGAGAGGGAGAAGGAGACGAGGGAAGGAAGGAAGGAAGGAAGGAAGGAAGGAAGGAAGGAAGGAAGGAAGGAAGAAAGGAAGGAAGGAAGGGGCAGCAGAGTCTTGTGCTGCTGGTCAGAGTGAGCCAGAACAAGAACCTGGCCACGGGGAGTAGAAGAGACCTGATTAGATGCCTCCGGGGATGCAGAGACACAGCGCACCCTCCGGGACCGGGTGCACCTGTTCTGGTGTGGCGGGCCTGCTGACTCTCCCAAGGGAAAGAGCCAACCAACTGCAGGGAAAGAATAAACAGTCCTTGGACCCAGGTTTGGCTGAGGCTTCTTCAGCACTGAATTAGTGGTCTACACATAACAGACCCTTGGATGAACCAGCACTGGTGGGGACGCTGGGAGAACGGGTAAATCTGAGCCCCCCCTACCTCTCTCTGGCACCCCTAGCCTACCAGGTTGGTGGCCATGATGCTAAGAGACTCCAGCCAATGGCTGGAGAAGGTGGCTTGGGTTATGCCCTAGAGCCTTCCAGAACTTAAGTAGGAAATTGCGAAACACAGCTACATTTTGAAAGAGAAAGTATGTAAAAAATGGTTCCTCCCTCGCCTGTTGGCTCTCCCGGGGCTTGGTGCAGGGAGGTGGGTGAGGTGGATTCCTGGCTGGACACAGTTTGGTGTGGGAAAAAGGGCAGAACCCAGTCCCTGGGGGCTCCTCAGACTAGCTCCCAGCTGCTGCCAGCCTTTGATTATTGATTATCGCTATTGGGATGTGCTTTTCCCATCTGTTGAGCATCAGCCTGGTCTATGGAGAAAGCTGGTTCCTTCCCCCAGCTGAATTTTGTCTCCTGTGAGGTCTGGCTTCTGAGGGCTCCCCCTGCAACGCAGTATGTACCATGAGTAGCTGAGTGAATACTTGGAATGTCTTCAGGTTGAGCCAGTCCAGTCCATAAAATGGGAGGCATTTTGGCAGTTCCAAAGCCCCTGGCACCCCATCTTGGCCCTGACCTGGCTGTCTTCTTCAAGGAGCTAGGGTGGGCTTCCCGCCAGCACGCTTCCCTGGGAAACATCGAAGTGAGTTAAAATCAACAATGAGTTCATCTCCAAAAGGAATAAGCCAGTAGCCTCAGGGTAGGGGACCAGGAGGAGGGGGAGCAGGGGTTGGGGGCAGAGGAGAGGGCTAGGTGATGCTGGAGCAGCCAGGCCAGATCCAAGCCTGTCAAAGAAGCTGGTGACTCAAGGAATGAAGAGCCTTCCCTGCAAGGCCTGCAAGCCTTGCTCAGCAAGAGTGGTGACAGTGAGGGTGTCACAACCCTAGGGACCATGAGAACTATTCTGTATAGGATTGGGGGCTGGAAGGAGACAGATGAAAAGAGACTGGGATGATTGGGTGGGTGGTCAGTGCGCTGGGGCTCAGCCAGCCTCAGGCCAGCTTCATGGGTGCATGAAGATGGCCATTAGGGCAGTTGAGCACCACTGTCTCACCTGGGAGGACTGGAAGGCCAGGGTGTGGGGGCACTTGGAGTCAAGGCCTAGGAATGAGCAGAGTCAAGACTGTTGCAGAACCCAACATTTTATTTGTTTGTTTTTGTGGTGTTGGAGATTGAACCCAGGGGTGCTCTACCACTGAGATACACCCCCAGACCTTTTTATTTTTACTTTCAACAGGGTCTCTCTAAGTTGCTGAGGCTGGCCTCATCGAACCTGTGATTCTCCTGCCTCCACCTCCCAAGTACTGGGCTTATAGACATGCACCACGGTGCCTGACAGAATGCAACATTTTTAATCTGAATATTTTACTCATTAGATTGAGCTTGTGCGTGTAAATAAGCATTTCCTACTGAGCCAGGGACTTGCTTGTACACTCTCTACTGCCTGAAGGGCACCGGGCTGCCCTTGACTCCCTTGGCCTGATGCATTGGGACCCTCAAGAACCAATAGCTCTGCAGGCCCAAAGTGAGCGGTACCCTGAGACTGGCTGAAGCCAGAGCCACCGGAGTGGAATCTCAGCCTGCCCAGCCACCTCAAGAGCTGGGCTCAGAGTGGAGGAGGGCAGCCGTGCCTCCCTCCTTTGGAGGGAAAAGCCTGATAAACGTTGCTTGTGCCAGGTTGAGATGCACATAACCCATCTGGCTCAGATCTCAGCTATATCCTGGGGGTCTGGAGACTTTGGCAACAACGGCCTTGAATGTACACTTGGCCTTTCTCCCAAGGGCAGGACCGTCACAGATAGACTGCTCGATTTCTCTCTTGCCCCCACATTCATTCTCCCGAGGTATTTCATTGTACGAGGTATTTGCCTACCATGCATATTTACAATTCTTTTCCTGCCACCAAACCAACAAAATGTCCACAACCATTGCATCTCAATTTCTCACAAACACATTCTCATTGCATTCCCATAGTTTACCCCTTCTCCTCCCCAACCCCCCTCACCCCTTTTTTCCAAACCTGCTTCATCTGATCCTTCTGAGCCTGCTCCATCCCGGCTGATTTTGTTTTTCTGCTATCTGGAGAGTTTTTGTGGCCCACCCCACCTCCATCCTCTGCCTTCCTTTTTCTGCTTTCCTTTTTTTTTTTTCTTCTCTTTTCCCATGGTACTAGGGATTGAACCTAGGGGCATTCTACCTCTGAGCCACACTCATGGTCCTATTTTATTTTATTTTTTCTGTTTTGAAACAGAATCTTGCTAGGTTGCTGAGAGTCTCAATACTTGCTAAGGCTGTCCTCAAACCTGTGATCCTCCTGTCTCAGCCTCCCAAGTACTGGAATTACAAGCATATGCCACCATGCCCGGCAAGACCTGTGGAGTTTTTTGTTTGTTTGTTTAATATTATTATTTTTTGTAGTACTGGAAATTGAACCCAGAAGCATTCTACCTCTGAGCTACACCCTCAGACTGATTTTATTTCTTATTTAGAAACAGGGTCTCACTAGGTGGCTGAGAGCCCCACCAGGACGCTCCTATAGCTGGCCATCCCAGGTGCAGCCCTCGAAAACTCGGATGCCCCAGAAGCACATTGGACAAAGCAGACAGTTTCTCCCTTCTACTGCGTGTACTGCTTTGACTCAGAGTCTCTACAGCCAGTTTCACAGAGACTCTGGATAAAGGGGCTCTCTGAGTTTTTGCTTGAAATCCCCTTTTCCCTTGAGATTAGGGGAAAAAAAATCCTAGGGCTTGGGCAGGGGACTGACAGATCAGTGGGTGTGCTGCTCCCTCAGACCTGATTTGTTCTCTAGCATGGGCTCTCTCTGGCCCCTTCCCATTAAGTTTAAACCTCTGGTTGGGTGTGGTGATACACCTCTGAAACCCCAGTACTTAGGAGGGTTGAAGATTTGAGGCTAGCCTCAAAAACCTAGCAAGACCCTGTTGCAAAAAAAAAAAAAAAAAAATACAAAGGGCTGGGGGTGTAGCTCAGAGGCAGAATGCTCTTGGGTTCAATCCCCAGTATAAATAAATAAATAAATAAATAAATAAATAAATAAATAAATAAATAAATAAATTTGCTAATTAATTAATTTAAACCTCTGCAGACAACCCCTGCTGGCTCACTAAAGCATCAACTCTACTCAGGCAGGGGGGCCTCCTGGTTTGAATCCCCAGGGCAGAAAAAATGGACTATCCATATTGGAATAGGCAACATTCATTCTCAGAGAGCAATGGCAACCAGAGAGTCTTCTAATTGTCAGTTACACACCTAATCAATGCAAAGGACACACCAGTGCCCTCTGATGGGGGTTGTGAGCAAGCTTTTTCTGTAAAGGGCCAGGGGTTAAATATTTTAGGCTAGCTCAGCATGGTGGCACACAGTTGTAATCCCAGTACTTGGGAAGCTGAGACAGGAGGATTGCAGGTTCGAAGCCAGCCTCAGCAACTTAGTGAGGCTCTCAGCAACTTAGTGAGACCCTGTTTCCAAATAAAATATAAAATAGGTCTGGGGTATAGCCCGGAGGTAGAATGCCCCTGGGTTCCATCCCCAGTACCACACACACAAAAAAAAATTTAGATTTTTGTGGTACATACAACATCTGTAGCAGCAGCCCATGTCTCTCGTAATGCAAGAGCAGAGAAAGGCAACATGCAAACAAATGGTGTGACTGTGGGCCAATAAACTTTATTTATGAACCCTGAAATTAGAATTTCATATCACTTTCATGTGTCATAAAATGTTATTTTTACTATGACTTTTTCAGCCATTTAAAAATGTAAAGTCATGCTGGGTGCAGTAGTGCATGCCTGTCATCTCAGTGCTTGGGAGGCTGAGATAGGAGGATCACAGGTTTGAGGCCAGCCTCAGCAACTTAGCAAGACCCCCAGAAACTTAATGAGACCCTGTTTCAAAATAAAAAGGGGCCGGGCGTGGTGGCGCATGCTTGTAATCCCAGCATTCGGGAGGCTGAGACCGGAGGATCCGGGTTCACAGCCAGCCTCAGCTACCTAGTGAGGCACTCCGCAACTTAGTGAGACTCGGTTTCAAAATAAAGAATAAAAAAAAAATAGGGCTGGGGGTGTAGCTCGGAGGTAGAACGCCCCTGAGTTCAATCCCTAGTACCGCAAAAAAAAAAAAAAAAAATAAATAAATAAATAAATAAATAAATAAATAAATAAATAAATAAAAAGGGCTGGGTATGTAGCTTGGAGATAGAATCCCCCTGGGTTCAATCCCCAGCACCCAAATAAAGAAGTAAATAAATTTTAAAAATGTAAAGTCCATTCTTAGCTTGCAGGCCATATCAAAACAGGCAGCTGGGGGGATTGGGCCAATGGGTTGTAGTTTGCCTACCCCTGTGCTGGGAGACAAGGTACTTGACTTGGTTCTTGCCTTCTTTTGTGCACTGATGGTGTGGGGGAGGGGAAAGCACCCAGAAACCTGGGTCCCCAGGTCCTGGGCACTGCGGTGAGGCATTCCAGTGATTTGCTCAGCTATAGCTAGAAGTAAAACTGACAACTCTTTTTTTTTTTTTTTTTTTGTGGTACTGGGGATGGAACTCAGGGGCATTCTACCTCTGAGCTACACCCCCAGTCCTATTTTTTATTCTTTATTTTGAAACCAAGTCTCACTAAGTTGCGGAGTGCCTCACTAGGTAGCTGAGGCTGGCCGCGAACCCGGATCCTCCGGTCTCAGCCTCCCGAATGCTGGGATTACAAGC
>PVLC010020012.1:0-29790 GCA_004027655.1 Graphiurus murinus | reverse complement strand
CCAGCTACTCATCTGACAGAGGACTCATATCTAGGATATACACAGAACTCAAGAAACTCACAGCTAAGAAAACAAATAACACAATCAAGAAATGGGAAAAGGATCTAAATAGACACTTCACAAAAGAAGAAATACAAATGGCCAATAAATGTATGAGGAAATGTTCCACATCATTAGCAGTCAGAGAGATGCAAATCAGTGTAGTTTTTATTTGCATTTCCCTGATTGCTAAAAATGATGAACATATATTTGTTGGCCATTTGAATTTCTTCTGTTGAAAAGTATCTATTCAGTTCAGTTGCCCATTTTTAATTGGGTTGTTTTTTCAGTTTTAAGCTTCTTAAGCTCTTTTATAGTCTAGATATTAGACCTTTGTTTGGTGGATAGGTGGTGAAGATCTTCTCCCATTTTCTAGGCTCTCTCTATAGAATCTTGATGGTTTCCTTTGCTGCACAGAAGCTTTTTAATTTAATGCTACTCCATTCATTAATTCTTGTTTTAATTTCCTGAGCTTTTGAGGTCTTATTGAGGAAGTTTCTAGTTGGAGTGTTCGTCCTATACCCTCTTCTAGCAGTTTCAAAGTTTCATATGGGAGCTAGAGAGATATTTGGCAATAAGGACAACATCATATAGATGAGCAGAGACTCCAGGGGAATGACTGAGGGTGATCAGGGAAGGGAGGGGCAAAGTCATAAAGAATGCAATAGTAGAAATAATGCTATGTTTAACCATATGCAGGAAACTGAAAATAAACCCCACTTTCTCACCCTGCACAAGAGTCAACTCAAGGTGGATTAAAGATCTGGAAGTTAGGCCAGAGACCTTGCAGCTACTTGAAGAGGGCATAGGACCAACACTTCAACACATAGGCACAGGTAAAAACTTTCTCAGCAAGACCTCAAAAGCACAAGCAATCCTCAGGAAGATCAATACATGGGATTGCATTAAACTGAAGAGCTTTTGTGCAGCAAACGAAACTATCAAGAACCTAAACAGAGAGCCTGCAGAGTGGGAGAAGATTTTTGCCAGTTACTCTTCGGATAGAGGTCTAACATCTAGGATATACAAAGAACTCAAGAAAATCACAGCTAAGAAAGCAAATAACCCAATCAAAAAATGGCAAAGGATCTAAGTAGACACTTCACAAAAGAAGAAATACAAATGGCCAATAAACGTATGAGGAAATGTTCCACATCATTAGCAATCAGAGAGATGCAAATCAAAACTACCTTGAGATTTCACCTAACTCCAGTCAGAATGGCAATCATAAAAAACACGAACAAAAACAACTGCTGGCGAGGATGTGGAGAAGTGGGAACTCTAATACACTGTTGGTGGGATTGCAAACTAGTGCAACCACTGTGGAAAACAGTATGGAGGATCCTCAGACGTATGGCAATGAACCTACCATATGATCCAGCAATACCACTTTTGGGTATCTACCCAAAGGAGTGGAAACCAAACTATCAGACCGACGTATGTGTATCTATGTTTATAGCTGCACAGTTTACAATTGCCAAACTATGGAACCAGCCAAGATGTCCATCGACAGATGAATGGATTACAAAACTATGGGATATGTACACAATGGAATTTTACTCAGCCATAAAGAAGAACAAAATCATGTTATTTGCACGGAAATGGAGGCAACTGGAAAACATTATGTTAAGTGAGATTAGCCAGTCACAAAGAGTAAAGAAACATATGTTCTCCCTAATATGCGGATGCTAGGGAGAAGATGGGGCATAAGAGGGTCTCCAGATGAAAAAGGAGAGACCCTCGAAAGCAAAGAAGTTGATTTAACCGAAGGGGTTGGACGGGGGGTGGCACACTAATGTGTATCAAAGTCACTCACTAAACTGAACTTGAGAGGGAGGGAGGGCGAGGGAGCGGGGTGGGAATTTGGGGAAGGGGTCAAATGAGAATTGTGAGCACATATATCGTTATCAATTTGTACCTAACAAAGATGTATGCTTACAATGTACAAATAAAAAATAAAAATTAAAAAAAGAAATAATGCTATGAATATATACAAAATTGCCAATTCCAATCTCAAAGACTTGTGAGGAGAGGGGGGACCCGGTGGGGAGGGCATGTATTTTTCTAACACTCTGTACCCCAATAGGATGTAATATTACAATGCACCAAATAAAAAACAGAAATTTTGAGAACTTCCTTTACAGTACAAAATACAAAATCCAGCTCCCATACATTTTCAAATTTTCATTTATGACCCACAGATTCCTCATCTATAAAATGGCAATACTAAGAGACCACACATTATTTTTGACATATAAGCAAGATAATAGATGTAAAATGCCTAACACTAAACATGACACATGGCTGGTGTTTAGGTAATAATAGATATTATTGTAGTATCTCAAAAATGGTAATATCTGGAAGTAGTTCTCTCAGTAATTTTAGGGCTTTTTTTTCTTCCAAAGTTATACATTTTTTTAAAATTTATAAGCTCTAAGCAGTTTCTTCATGCTATCCCAATGAAAACACCACACTAAACACAATTATTTGTTCCATTATTTTGGTATTGTTTTTAAAAGTTTGTAAAAGATTAGAAAGTCTTTAATATACATATTTATTATTATTTTTTTTCAGTACTAGGGATTGAACTCAGGGGCATTCTACTTCTGAGCTACACCTCCAGCCCTACTTTTTATCCTTTGTTTTGAAACAAGGTCTCACTAAGTTACGGAGTACCTCACCAACTTGCTGAGGCTGGCCGTAAACCTGCGATCCTCCTGTCTCAGCTTTCCAAGTACCAGGATTACAAGGGTGTGCCACCACACCTGGCTAAAACTATTTTTAGATTTACAGATACAACTGCATGTATTTTTACTGTGTACAACAGTGTGTTTAAGTATATATTTATGTATAAATATATATGACAGATTGGCTAATCTAGCTAATTAACATATATTTTACCTCATATAATTACTTTTATGGTAAGAGCACTTTAATCCATTCTCAGCATTTTTCAAGAGTGGAGCATATTAACTATAGTCACCATGTTGTAAATAAATCTCTTGTGCTTATCCCTCCTTAATGAAGTGTTATGTCCTTTGACCAAACCACTGCACTTTCCTGCCACTACTCTGTTTCCTGGTATACATTATACTCTCTACTTCTCTGAGTTCCACTTTTTTAAGTTACACATGAGTGAGATCATGTGGTATTTATCTTTCTGTGCCTGGTTAATGTCACTTAACATAATGTCCTCCAAGTTCATCAATGTTGTAAAAATGATAGAATTTCCTTTTTGTTTATGAATAATATTTAATTACATATTATATATTTTTCTTTATTCATTCATTCATTGATAGACACTTAAGTTGATTCTATATTTTGGATATTGTAAATGCTGTTGCAGCAAACATGGAAGAGTAGATGCATCTTTGACATATTGATTTTTCTTTCCTTTGGATTAGTTTTTTAATAAACTAAATATTAGAATAACACATAAACATAAAGGCTTTACTTGAATATTTTTGCCTTTTTAAAATGTGCTTTTAAGCTGGGCGTGGTGATGCATGCCTATAATCTCAGTACTTGGGAGGCTGAGACAGGAGGATCACAGGTTTGAAGATGGCCTCAGCAATTTAGCAAGACCTTAGCAACTTAGAAAGACCCCTGTTTCAAAATAAAAAACTAATAGGGCTAGAGTTGTAGCTCAGAGGTAGAATGTCCCTGTGTTCAATCTCTAGCAACATAAAATAAAATAAAATATTTGCTTTTATTGGTGCATTGCAATTATACATCATAGTGAAGTTCAAAGTGACACCACACAGAACTTGCATTTCTCTCCAGATCCCACCTCACTACTCCCTACCTATACATGTCAGTGAGATTGGTAGTGATACCTTCATATATAAACAGGACATTGTGTGAACCATCTCCTTGATCAGTTTTCCTTTTAATTTCTTCCCTTTTTTGCACAAATTACAACTCTTTATTTATTTTCTTTCTTTTTTGGTACTATAGATTGAGCCCAAGGGCATTCTACCTCCGAGCTACACCCCCAGCCCTATTTTAATTTTTATTTTGAAATAGGGTCTCACTAAGTGGGTAAGAGTCTCGCTAAGTTGCTGAGGCTGGCCTCCAACCTCCTGCTATCCCCCTGTCCAAACCTGTGATCCTCCTGTCTTAGCCTCCCAAGTACTAGGATTACAAACCTGTGCCATTGCTTCTTTTTCTATTTTTCTGTCATGAAAAGAAGTATAGTCATTTAATTGTCATCATACCCTCCTTTCACTCAGTTCTGGAACAAAGTGTTAGGCTTTTCTAGATTAGGACTGTCACAAAAGGAAAATAAAATAAATGTGTTCAACTCAGGAAACAGAGCAGCGAGAGAGAAAAACAGTTCCAGGAAAATGTTGAGTGAACTGAGGAATGGTTTTGATTTCTCAGAACAAAGGATTTACTGTATGTTGTGCACAGGGTTGTTATTAGACCAAAGGGACCAATGCCATTTTATGGCATTCATGAACCTGGTTTTAAAATTTTACCTAATTATAAAGAAAACCTTAACTCAGTCAATATACATTTTATAAAACAAAAATAGTGTGATCTAGCACAGTATTTGAACTGTTAACTATAATTTATAAAAATTAATTCTGTTTCCTTGGGCCCTAAGACACATTTTATTGAATCATCCTTATTGTCCGTATGAGGAAGGTAATTCAAGAGTTAAATTGCAGTTATTAGCTAGCTTAGCAACAAGCCTCCTGTTAGGAGCTGGGACCCTGATGAGCATGCTTTTTATGTATTTTTCTAAGGCTCTCTTCAAGGCATGAGCACTTGGCCACTAAGGACTAATGCTAATTGTGATGAATAGAGATGCTGGAGTTTTTTTAAAAGCAATTTCAGCAATTATTTCACCTTTGTCAATATTTCATCAATGTTATGCTCTCCATCTGTATGAAAAAGATGAGGTCATACTGAAGTGTGCTTATGAGAACTGTGTCATGGTTGCCAGGGAAAGTGCTAGAACAGCTTGAACACTGGCTGCTCTTATAAACCAAAACAGACCATTTGATTATTTCAAACAGTTGAACCTTCTTAATTTTAACAGAGGAGAAAAAGTGATTTGAAATCCTGGTTCAAGTGTGATATTTTAAAAAGATGCAAGGGTAATTCTTTCAAGAAAGCAAAATAACCAAACTGGACTTAAAATAAAAAGTGTTGCCCTACAGAGGTACACTGGGACCCAGCAGATAATAATTTATACCCAATATCTCAATTTTGTTTCTACATGAGTATTTCTAAAGGCTTGAAAACGGTGTCCTCAAATACCATAAAAAAACTGTGTCCTCTCCATAATTTGTTAAATATCTGCTTTTTGTGTGGTACTGGGGATCGAAACTAGGACTGCTTTACCACTGAGCTATGCCCCCAGCCATAATCTTTATTTTATTTTATTTTGAAATAGGATCTCGTTAAGTTACCACATGCTAACCTCAAACCTGTGATCCTCCTGTTTCATCTTCCCGAATATTGGGATTACAAGTATGTGCCACCATGCCTAGTTTAAATATCTACCCCTGCAGGATTGTTTACAGTATGTGTTTGCTTAGCAAATGTTATAAGATGTAGTACAACAACTAAATTCACCACAGCCCCGTACTGGATTATTCAAATATTTAGTCAGAGGGTCCAAATCCATGAGATTTAACTGTAATGTTATTTCTTTAGATGGTTTTCATATGATTTTTATTTGCCTCCAGCCTTGGCACCCAGGTCCAAGAACCCATAGGCAAGAAGAAGCAAACAAAGACTCTTATGAGAGTCAGTTCCTCAATTTGGCCTCTTAGGTGTTAGATTTACTAATTTGACAGGCAGAATATTATGGTGCTTAGAACATCTGCAAATGCAGGGGAAAAATGTGTTATGTTACAATTAGGATTTGTTGCTCCAGACTGAGGGGTGTTTTTCCAGAAGAGAGAAAAAGGAAGGATACAGTATGAGACTTGAAGCACCTTTTCTTTCTAAGGTAAATGTTTAAATTCTCTCCCTGTTTTTAATTCCCTGTGTACATTATAACATTTTAAAGAGTACCATAAATTTAGAAGGACCTCAACAAGTCTTATTTGCCAGATTTGGAAAATAGTTTTTCCAGGCTTTTCAATCTAGAAATACTTTCCTCCTTTTTTTCCCATCCTTCCACTGCCTCACCAAAACTCCAAAAGGAATGTATTTATCTGGTAGGACTGTACATTACATTGGAAGAATACAAAGGAATAGATGTTCTGAGCCTAAGAGCAGCAGAGGTTTAACCAATGGCCAATTTGGCCCATGTGCACTTTATTAGATAATTACAAAGAGGCTCCTTTCATTCTTCACATCCTTGTTCCTTACCAAATGACAGTTTCAGAGAAATTAAAGAAAAACTATTTAGAAGTCAGATATAATTGGTAGAAAATGAACACTTTAAGAGAAACATCAGTCACTTATAAATACTTATGTGATCTCCAAATTACCAATGGTGATGGTTGATTCTTAGGAAAATCCGATTTTCCCCTATCTATGGCCCTGTATTGAAAGCTTACACACTGACTCATAGGTAATGATTATATGAGATCCAAGATGGCTCTGGAAGTACCCAGCACTCCTTTATCCTCCACAAAGAAAAAACACAATAACAGGTACATAGATGCATTCTGAGGTGAGTGACCATGGGAGAATGCTGGACACCAACAAGAGACTGGAACCTTGTAAGATTCAGAGATACGGAACAATAACACAGTAAGATAAACTAAATGCCTCAGCATCAGCCACCCTGGTTCCACAGCCAGTGGTGGAGAAGTCTCCCCTTTGGAGGGGTAAGTGTGAAAGAGAGTCCAGAAACCCTATAAGTCCAGATGCTGACAATCCTAGCTATAGTAAAATTTCACAATTCTCACAGGCTTGCAACTCACTTTGTTAGTGATGTGAAATCTGCAAAGCAACCTTCATTTGGAATAGGATGTCACATCGCCTCCCAGTAAGCACTCAGGGTGTTATAGCCGGGAATCATATTGAAATATGAACCACTGTCTGAGTTTGGGCAGCTTTAAGGATCAGAAATTGTTACATATACCCATACTATGGACTCCACAGACATTGTACTGCATTAGTTTTGGTGGCGTACCTGCCTCATAAATTATCCCTGAAGAGTGACTGTGACCCAAGCATGCTGAATGTCATGCAATGCAGGAGACAGATGCCTGCAGAAGGAAGTGATACAGATCAAGGCACTTGCCCTCTGAGATCAAGGGGGTAGGCAGCCAAGTGTGGACTTGTGCCAGTGAAAGGATGGTAGGCAGGTGCTCACATAGTTTCTGCTGCCCCTCCTGTACCTGCTAATGACAGGGCATATAGGGAACACCAAGATTACCACTGTGACTCCACCCACAGTGGCATGCTGAGGACACCTTGAGCAATTGAATTTTTCCACCTGTCACCCACCTCCAGGCAAATACTACAGTTGAAGAAATCAGGTGGGGGAGAAAAGGCTCTTTCTCCAGCTGTTGCTGCTGAGTGTGCATGGAAAAAGGAGTCTAATATGAACTCTTCTGGGTGCCAACCACAATACTGCTCCTGGGCCTGCACTGACACAAACAGACAGGAAAGCTATAGGTTCCTGCTGTCACCCCACCTATGAGGTTTCCACTACCATCCCACTCCCAAACCTTGTCTGACTTTGTACTGCTCTCTGGATCACATGTGAGTACCACAGAGGAGTCCTTCAGTTCATACCACTGCCTTTCCCCCTGCAGCATCTGGGATTGCATTACTGCACTAAGTGGAGGAAAAGTGCTCCGGGACCCTCACCACTGCTGGAACTGCCAGAGGACCTTGTTAGCAGCAGAGCCAGAATCAACAGTGCCTGAGAAAATTCCCGTCACCTGATGGAGGCCACCATTCCCATTGTAGGGATAACCTCTATACCCATGATACTGAGTACCCCCAAACCCCTAGCTCTTTGTACCATACTTGCCCAAACTGCTACAGTGTCCCCCTAGCCTTGCATAGAAAATAGAGATGGTCTCTCTATCTCTGTAACAGTGTATACTGTGCGCAAACTCAAAGTCCTTTGCCCTATAGGGAATGAAGCTATGGGGATACTGTGCTATGGTGCATGGCTGCAAACATTATATAACAAATCAATACCCCAAAACACATCATCAGAAAGAAAGCTGCTTACTAAGAAAGCCACCCCATAAAAGTGATAGAGATACTTGATCCACCAGATGTGCATGTCTCAATGTAGGGGCACAAGAAATAAAGAAAAAAAAAACCAATGTAATATGAACCATCAAAACAACATAACTTTCAAGCAAAAGATCTCAAAGGAATTGAAATAGGTGAAATGCCTGATAAAAGATTTAAAAGAATGATCGAAAAATGCTCAATGAGATCCAAGAGAACACAGATAGTAAAAAATTAGAAAGGCAATACAAGGTATGAATAAGAAACTTAGAAAAGGGAGAGATTTTGAAAAAGAACTAAACAGATGTCTTGGAAATAAAGAGCTCAATAGGCCAAATAAAAATACAGGTAAAAGCCCCTATGACAGATAAGATCAAGTAGAAGAAAGAATGCCTGAACTTGAAAATAGGTCTTTTGAAATATCAGTCATACAAAAATAAAATAAAAGAAAGAATTAAAAGAGCATTCAGGAGCTCTAGGACACCATTAATTGAACAAATCTCCGCATTTCAGAACAACTAAAGGCAAGTAGAGAAAAAGTTATTGGGATACAAAAATTATTCAATGAAATAGTAGCAGACAACTTTCCTAATCTTGGAAAAGATATGGACATCTGTGTACAGGAAGCTTACAAAATCCCAAGTAGACATGACCAGAAAAGATCTTCACTATGACAAACTTAAAAGTATAAGAAAGAAACCATGCATGGTGGTACATACCTGTAATCCCAGACTTGGGAAACTGAGATAGGCTGATTGCAGGTTCAAGACCAGCATGTAGAAATTTAGCAAGACACTGACTGTTTCAAATTTTTTTTTTTTTTTTGTTTCAAATTTTTAAAAAAGAGCTGAGAGTATAGCTTGGAGGTAGAGCACCCCTGGGTTCAATTTCCAGTACCACAAAAACATGTAAAACATATAACTTTTTTTTTTTTTTTTGCAGTACTGGGGATTGAACTCAGGGGCATTCTACCTCCGAGCTATACCCCCACCCCTATTTTTTATTCTTTATTTTGAAACCGAGTCTCACCAAGTTGGGGAGTGCCTCACTAGGTAGCCGAGGCTGGCCTCGAACCTGGATCCTCAGGTCTCAGCCTCCCAAATGCTGGGATTAAAAGCGTGCACCACCACGCCCAGCTTAAGACATATAATTTTATTTTTAATTTATTTTAAAATTTATTGGTGTTCTGTAATTACACATGGTGAGAATCATAGTGATGCATTGATAGACGTAAACATCACTGTTTGTTTCCTTCTTTCGTTTTTTTTTCTCTCTAGCTTCTACATGAGAGAAAATATGAGACCCTTAATTTTCTGAGTCTGGCTGGTCTCTTGTTAGCATGGCGTTCTCCAGTTCCAACAGTTTTTCAGCTAATGACATAATTTTGTTCTTTATGGCTCACTAAAAACCCATTGTGTGTATGTACCACATTTTCTTTATCCATTTATCTATTTATGGATACCTAGGTTGGTTAATTATTCTGTTATAAACATAGGTATGCATGCAGCACTATAGTATTTTGTGTGTGTGTGGTATGGTACTGGGGATTGAATCCAGGGGTGTTCTATTTCCAAGCTACACCCCCAATCCTAATTTATTGTTTTATCTTTGAAACAAGGTCTTGGTAAGTTGCAGAGGGCCTAAGTAGCTGAAGCTGGCTGTAAACTTGGTATCTTCCTGTCTCAACCTCCCAAGTACTGGGATTTCAAGCATGCGCCACCATGCCCAGCATCACTATAGTATTTTTTATTATTTATTTATTTTTAATGTGCTTTTATTGGTGCATTATCTTCTCACATCATAATGTAAATAATGGGGGAGATGGGGAGCACTAAGTGCTGTCTGCATGTATGTCACTATAGTATTCTGACTTTAATTATTTTCAAAAGATACTGAGGATTGGTATAGCTGAGTCATATGGTGCTTCCATTCCTAGTCTTTTGAGGAACCTCCATACTGATCTCCATAATGATTGTACTAATTTATAATCCCACCAGTGGTGTGTGAGAGTAGCTATTTCCTCACATCCTCACCAGCATTTATTATTGTTTGTATTCTTGATGACTGCCATTCTAATTGCAGTTAGATGGAATCTTGGTGTAGTGTGGTTTTAATTTCCCTGATTGCTAAGAATGTTGAACACTTTTCATATATTCTTTAGCTATTTGTATTTCTTCTTTTGAGAAGTGTCTGTTTAGTTAAATTTCCCATTTATTGATTGGCTTATTTGTTTTTTGGTACTAAATTTATTGAATTCTTTATTCTGGACCTTAATCCTCTGTCAGAGAAATAGCTGACAGAGATTTTCTCCCACTCTATATGCTCTCTCTTCACACTCTTCATTGTTTTCTTTGCTGTGAAGAAGCTTTTTCATTTGATACCATCCCATTTATTGATTCAGGGTTTTATTTCCTGAGATTTTGGAGTCTTATTGAGGAAGTCTCTGCCTGTGTCTATATGTTGAAGTATTGATTTTATGTTTTCTTCCAGTAATTGCAAATTTATGGTCTAAATTCTAAGTCTTTGATCCATTTTGAGTTAATTTTTGTGCAAAGTGAGAAATAGGGGTCTAGTATCATTCTCCTACACATGGATATCTAGTTTTCCCAAAATCATTTGTTGAAAAGCAGTCTTCTATAAAGTATGTAATTTTATTTTGAGACAGAGTCTGGCTAAGTTGCCGAGACTAGCCTCAAACTTGTGATCCTCTTGACTCAGCCTCCTGAGTAGGTGAAATTATAGAAATGTGCTATTACACCCAACTATTTTTAGTTTTTTGAAATCTCATACTGTTCTCCATAATAACTATACTAATTTACATTCCCACCAACAGTGTATAATTCCTTTCTTTCCACATCCTCTCCTATACATTATTTTTATAGTAGCCACTGTACCTGGGGTAGGATTGTATCTCATTGCAGTTTTTATTTTTATTTCCCTGATAGATAATGATATTGAGTAGTTTTTCATATATTTGCTGGCCATTTGTATTTATATTTTGGAGAAATATCTATTCAGATCATTTACTCATTTATAATTATTTATATTTTATTTTGATTTGGTTTGGGGGGGTATTAGGGATTGAAACCAGGGGTTTTTACCTATAAGCTACACTCCTCTTTTAATTTTATTTTTTTGTTTTAAAACAGTCTTGCTGAGTTAGCGAACAGTGGCCTCAAACCTGTGATCTTCCTGTCGCAGCCTTCTAAGTACTGGGATTACATGCAAGTACCACCAAGCCCAGCTGAATTGTTTGATTTTTTTATGTTCAATTTTTGAGTTCCTTGTGTATTCTCACTGTTAACGCTTTGTCATATAATTAGTAGGGATGCTCTAACAGCTTAGGCAGGTTTGGTGTACACAGAAATGTGTGTGGGTTATCTACTGTGTGGGTATCACTTTGTAAATTGGATTGGTGGCACCCATCAGGCAGTGATTATTTTCTCACACAAAGCTGAGACAAACTTTGCTGCTGGCAAGAGTCTCTGGCATTGTCAGCCTCAGCAGTAGTGGGGGTCCTGAAGCAGCTCCCCTGGTACTAGGCAGTAGAATGTCCACAGACAGTATATCAAAGGAAGTGGCAGAAGAAACCTTAGTACTCCCTCTGGGTCACTCACATCCAGTTCTGACAACAGCAGCACCCAGATGTAGCATGGGGGGGGGTATGCCATCATGACCTATGGCACTGACTGAAGTCTGATGAGAGAGAAGCACACGGTGCTGAGTGGGTATGTCGGTGGGACCTAAAGGTGCTACTTGTGGGTGCCCTTGGTAGAGGGACACATGACAAGAAGCAGCACAGTAGTAGGGCTGTGGTAGCAAGACTAGTGGTAAGTCTGCCAGTACTGACTAAAGAGAATCACACCCTTGTATGTGATGCATGCTTATGTGGCCACCAGGGAACATGTGGGTATTTTCCTCCAGTCCTGGTATTGGTACAAGTTCCACATTTTCTCAGTGTACAAGGGCCTGGGATACTCAATTACCAGAGGAATTACTCTCCATTGTTCCCTATGCTGAAATATCTGTCCGCTACAATGCAGGGCATTGAGGGGGCTTGGATGATGATGTTAAAGATGCTCTGGTGGGGCAAGATAGATCTGTAAGGTTTAAATACCCCCTGCCATTGTGGGGGGAATATCTGTGGTGTCCCAAAGACAGGGGTGTGCAAGGGGATTATAGTACCTAAAGCAGTGTAATTTCAGGCAACTCTCCTTTTGCCCGGGCTCTAAGGATCTGTGGAGAGACAATGTAACTTTCTTCTCCAAAGCAAAGCTACTGTGAAGACTTCAGATTGCTGTCCTAACTAGGTTGCAAGCCTGTAATGGCTGTGAAAATTTCCAATAGCTAGGAATGCTGGCATCAGTGTCAATGGAGCTTTCCAGTGCTACTCCATTCACTGTTTCCCCTGCAAAGTAGATTTTCCCCTCCCCAAGTTGTGGAACTCAGTTGGCAGCTGCCAGAGTGCTGTTTGTCTTTCTACGCCACTGTCTCAGATCTCAGGATTTCCAGACTCTCCTTTGCTGAGTCCCAGTGTTCTTCCATGGCCATTCATTTCAAAATTCAGTTATCCAAATATTGTCTTGGTTCTTTGTGAAAGGGTAGGCAAGTGCTGAGGCTCATTACTATAGTGATACATGCATAGCCATGTTTATAGAAACAAAATTCACAATAGCCAAGTTATCAAACTAACCTAGGTGTTCATCCACAGATTAATAGATAAAGAAAATGCAGTGTGTATGTCCCCATACAGGATATTGAAATTCGCATTGGTATACACACACACACACACACACACACACACACACACACACACACACATATATATATATATATATATATATATATATATACATATAGTCAATAGAAGTGATTCCTTCATTTATTTCCCCTCTCTACACCCTTCCCCTAGACCACCTCCCTGACTCCACTGAGGTTCCTTCTCTATTATATGAAGTTCCTCTGGTATATCCATTAATCCTTAGTTTCCACATATGAGAGAAAACATAAGACCCTTTACTTACTGTGACTGGCCAATCTCAATTAACACAATGTTCTCCATTTTCCTGCAAATGACCTAGTTTTGTTCTTCTTTATTGTTGGGTAGAATTCCATTGTGTGGATAACCCATAATTTTGTAACCCATTCATCTGTTGATAGACACCTAGCTTGGTTCCATAATTTGGCTATTGTGAATTGTGCTGCTATAAACATGGATATGCATGTATTATAATATATAAATATAATATATAATATTCTGACTTCAGTCACTTTGGAAAGATACCCAGGAGTGGTATAGCCGGATCATATGATGATACATTCACAGTTTTCTGAGGAATCTCCACAGTGATCTCCATAGCAGTTGCATCAATTTTCAATCCCATCAACAGTGTAGAAGGGCTCTTATTTCCCCACATCCCCACCAACATTTATTATTCTTTGACTTCATGATGATTGCCATTCTAATTGGGGTTAGATAGGATCTCAATGTAGTTTTGATTTGCATCTCCCTGATTTCTAATGATGTTGAACATTTTTTCATGTATGTATTGGCCATTTGTATTTCTTCTTTTCTGAAGTGTCTATTTAGTTCAATTTCCCATTTCTTGATTAGGTTATTTGTTTTTTAATATTAAGTCCTTTAAGTACTTCATATATTCTAGATATAAGTCCTATATTGGAGGGATAGCTGGCAAAGATCTTCTCCCATTCTGTAGGATCTCTCTTTAGGCGCTTGATGGTTTCCTTTGATGAGCAGAAACTCTTTTAGTTTAATGCCACCCCATTTATAAGATTTCTACAAAACCTTTACAGAAGAACTAAACTCAATACTTTACAAGTTATTCCGTGAAATTGAAAATGATGGAATCCTTCCAAACTCCTTCTATGAGGTCAGTATCACCTTACTACCAAAACCAAATAAAAATTCCTCAAGAAAAGAAAATCACAGACCAATATACTTGATGGACATAGATCAAAAAATCCTAAGCAAAATATTAGTGATAAGCATTGAAAACCATACCAAGAAAATTGTACACCATGAGCAAGTTGGTTTCATTCCAGAGATGCAAGGCTGGTTCAACATAATCACATAATCATCTCAATAGATGCTGAAAATCATTTGACAAAATTCAACACCTAATCATGTTAAAAACACTGCAAAAAATCAGAATACAAGGAACTTACCTCAACATCATTAAGGCAATATACAATAAACCCAGAGCCAACATCATATTGAATGGGGGAAAACTGCAAGAATTCCATTTAAAATCAGGAACAAGACAAATATGCCCACTAGCACCACTCCTTTTCAATATAGTACTCAAGACTCCTGCCAGAGCAATAAAACAAGAGAAGGACATGAAAGGAATTAAAATAGGAAAAGAAGAATTAAATTACCTCTATTTGCAGATGACATGATCCTATATTTAGAAGACCCAAAAAACTCAACAAAAAGGCTACTAGAGCTGATTAACAAATTGAGCAAAGTATCAGTATACAAAATCAATCTAAAAAATCATTAGTTTTTCTACATGCCAACCATGAATCCATTGACAAAAAAGTCCAGAAAACAATTCCATTCACAATAACCTCAAAACCAATAAAATACTTAGGAATAAACCTAACTAAGGAGATAAAAGACATCTACAATGAAAATTATAAAACACTAAAGAAAGAAATTGAAGATCTTAGAAGATGGAAAGATCTACCTTTCTCTTGGATAGGCCTAATATTTATCAAAATGGCCATTCTACCAAAAGTGATCTATAGAGTCAGTGCAATCCCTTTCAGAATACCAATGTCATTCTTCATAGACCTAGAAAAACCAGTGATAAATTTCATATGGAGAAACAAAAGACCCATAATAGTCAAAGCAATTCTCAGCAATAAGAAACATGCAGGAGGTATCACAATTCCTGACTTCAAATTATACTACAGAGCTATAGTAATTAAAACAGCATGGTATTGGTACAAAAACAGACCTGTAGACCAATGGAACAGAATAGAAGATATAGGAACAAATCCACACACTTATAACCAATTGATTTTTTTTTTTTTTTTTTTTTTTTGCGGTACTGGGGATTGAACTCAGGGGCATTCTACCTCCGAGCTATACCTCCAGCCCTATTTTTTTTATTCTTTATTTTCAAACCGAGTCTCACTAAGTTGCAGAGTGCCTCACTAGGTAACTGAGGCTGGCCGCGAACCCAGATCCTCCGGTCTCAGCCTCCCAAATGCTGGCATTACAAGCGTGCGCCACCACGCCCAGCTTACCAATTGATTTTTGATGAAGGTGCCAGACACATATGTTGGAGAAAGACAGCTTTTTCAACAAATGGTATTGGAAAAACTGGTTATCCAGTTACAGAAAAATGGAACTAAATCCTTACCTCTCACCCTACACATGAGTCAACTTAAGACAAATCAAAAACCTGGAAGTCACACCAAAGAGTGTGAAGCTACTAGAGGAGGATATAAGTCCAAAAATCCAACATATAGGCACAAGTAAAAACTTCCTCAACAAACCCCCAAAGTTCAGGAAATTAAAAAGAGAACTAATAAATGTGATGGCATTAGATTAAAAAGTTTCTGCTCATCAAAGGAAACTATCAAGAGTCTAAAGAAAAAACCTACAGAATGGGAGAAGATCTTTGCCAGTAATCCCTCTGATAGAGGACTAATATCTAGAATATACAAAGAACTTAAAAGACTTTATACTAAAAAAAATAACCCAATCAAGAAATGGGCAATAGAATTGAATAGACACTTCACAAAAGAAGAAATACAAATGGCCAATAAATGCATAAACATCATTAGAAACCAAATCGAAACTACATAGAGATTCCATCTAACCCAAATCAGAATGGCAATCATCAAGAAGTTAAAAAAGAATAAATGTTGGTAAGGATGAGAAAATTGGAACTCCTCTACACTGTTGGTGGGTTTGCAAATTAGTTCAGCTGCTATGGATATCAGTGTGGAGATTCCTCAGAAAACTGGGAATGGATCCACCATATGATCCAGCCATACCACTCCTGGGTATCTTTCCAAAGAGATTGAAACCAGAGAACTACAGTAATATATGCATACCCATGTTCATAGAAGCACAATTCACAATAGCCAAATTATGAAACCAACCTAGATGCCCATCAACAGATGAGTGGATTGCAAAATTATGGGATATATACACAATGGAATTATACTCAGCAATAAAGAAGAACAAAATTATGTCATTTGCAAGAAAATGGAAGGACCTGGAGACCATTATGTTAAGTGAGATTAGCCTGTTGCAGAAAGTGAAGGGTCATATATGTTCTCTAATATGTGGAAACTAGGGAGTAATGGGAATACCAGAGGGTCTCCATATAATGGAGGAGAAACCTCAGTGGAGCCAGGGAGGTGGTCTAAAGGGAGGGGAGAGGAAAAGTGAGGTTCACTGAAGGAATTACTACCATTGGCTATGGGTACATACGTGAAAATACCAATGTCAATCTCAGTACTCTGTATGGGGAAGGGGGGAAATGGGGAGGCAGCAGGAGGAGCATCAAGTGCTGTGTGCATGATTTACAGTATGATGTGAAACCATAATGCAGCAATAAAAGCATATAAAAAACTTGAAAGACCAATGAAAAGTAATAAGATTGGATCAATAATAAAAAAATTTTCCAACAAAGAAAATCCCAGTATGGCTGGCTTTACTATTTAATTTTACTAATCTTTTTTTTTTTTTTTTTTTTTTTGCGGTGCTGGAGATTGAACTCAGGGGCATTCTACCTCCGAGCTACACCCCCAGCCCTATTTTTTTATTCTTTATTTTGAAACCGAGTCTCACTAAGTTGCGGAGTGCCTCACTAGGTAGCTGAGGCTGGCCGTGAACCCGGATCCTCCGGTCTCAGCCTCCTGAATGCTGGGATTACAAGTGTGCACCACCATGCCCGGCTTAATTTTACTAATCTTAAAGGAACAACTATTTCATAGAATTGAAAAGGAATTAGCTCTTTCAACCTTATTCTATAATGCCAGCATTATCCTGCAAAACCACACATTGACATAACATAAAAGATAACCATAGATGGAGATTCAAAATTCTACAACAAAATATTAGCAAATCAAATTCAACAGTACACCAAAAAGATTATATAACTTATCAAGTTGATTTCATTCCTGGGATATAAGGATGTTCAACATAAGGAAATCCATAAATCTAATACATCACACAAATGGAGTAAAGGATGAAGTAATTTCATTATCTCAATAGATAAAAAAAGTATGTGATAAAATTGAACATCATTCATGATAATATCCTTGAATAAATTATATATAGAAAGATTATACCTGTGATAGTCAACTTTTTGTCACAAAGGTATCTGAGAGATACCATTTAAAGGAGTAAAGATTTATTTTGGCTCATGGTGCAGAGATTTCAGCCCATTGTCACCTGGCTCCATTGCTTTGGGCTTATGGTGAGGCAGAACATGTTGGAGAGGGCATGGTGAAGTTGAACTGATCACCTTATTGTGGCTGAAAAGTAGATTGAGAGAGTGGAAGGATCTGGAGACAAGATATATCCTTTCAGGGCATGCCCACAATGACATACTTCCTCCAACTAGGTCCCATCACCTATAATTTTCACCATTTCCCAATAATTTCATCAAATTATTAATTCATCAATGCATAAATCCACCAAATGGGATCAGAGCCCTCATGATCCAATCACCTCCCAAGAGCTCCACCTCTGAGCATTTCTGTGTTGGGGACCAAGCCTTCAATAGATGAGTCTTTGAGGGACATTCAAGATCCAAACTGTAACAATACCAAAAATATTAAAGGATAAATGTGACAAATCCATAACCAACATCATATTGAAGGGGGAAAAAACTGAATTTTCTTAAGATTAAGGTCAGGAGAATGGTATCCATGTTCACCACTCTTGTTCAATATTGTACTAGAAATTTTAGTCAGAGCAAATGTGCAAGAAATTAAAGGAATACACATGTGTAAAAAGGAATTTAAATATCTCTTTTTGCAGATGATACTATTTTTCATGTAGAAAAGTCTAAAGAATTCACCAAAAGACTATTAGAATTGATAAATGAATTCAGTAAAGTAGCAAGACAAAAATCAATATACAAAATAGGAATATTTTCTATGCACAAATAATGAATTTGCTGAAAAAGAAATCAGGAAAGCCATCCTACTCTCAAAAGTCAGATGTTCTACCTCATATGCGGGAGCTAGGGAGAGATTATGACACAGGAGGGACTCCAGACAAAGGAGGAGAAACCTTAGTGGAGTGAAGGAGGGGACCTAACTGAGGGAGATGGGAGGGGGAGGAAGACTTGAAGAGAGAAACACCTTAATGGACATGATGTATATACACAAACTTAACAAAGCCAATTCCTGCACTGAGCACAAGAAGGTGGGGAGAAAGAGGGAGTGGAGTGGGAACTGTGGGAGGGCTCAGTGAGTGTTGTGTGCATGTATGCTTCTATCACCCTGAACTTCATCAAGATGTATGATTACAATGCACCAATAAAAGATAAAAATAATGTAAAAAGTACAAAATATACCTAATAATAAACTTAACTAAATATGTGAAAAACTTCTACAATTAACACTACAAAACATTAAATAAATAAATTGAAGAAGATACTAAAAGTTGGAAAAACTCCAATGATGAATTGCAAGAATTAATATTGTTAAAATGTCCATTCTGGGAATTATGAAAATGGCAGAGTAGAGTAACCCACCATACATTAACATGTCTCTGAGAATGAATTAAATGACAGTTCTGCAGCACCATGATGAGGTAGAAAGGCTGTCAGGAAATGCTGGAAAGCAACTCAGAGAGCTAGCAACCAGGTGAAAACCAGAAATAAAGGTTTTTAGAATAGAAAGAGAATTGATAAAAGGAATAGATTTTGGCACATGGTGACTCAGTTAGGAAGGGAAGTTTCCCTCCGGTGACCTGGAAGAAAATTGTCCAATGAGTTTAAAGGCTCTACTGTACAGCAAATTTATAATCTGAAAAGGAAAAAATGCTCAGATTCTTTGAAGTCAGCCTGTGTAAGAAAGAATCCCAGCACTTCCTCCAAAGATTTAATGAAAGGGGGAATTGGTGCCTATTTAAAAGACTCTTCATTTGGACTTTCAGAGTGAGAAATTACAAATCCCCTGCAGTTCTTCCTTGGTTATTCTTTTTTTTTTTTTTTTTTTTGGCGGTGCTGGGGATTGAACTCAGGGGCATTCTACCTCTGAGCTAGATACCCAGTCCTATTTTTTATTCTTTATTTTGAAACCGGGTCTCACTAAGTTGCGGAGTGCCTCACTAGGTAGCTGAGGCTGGCCGCGAACCCGGATCCTCTGGTCTCAGCCTCCCGAATGCTGGGATTACAAGCGTGTGCCACCACGCCCGGCTCCTTGGTTATTCTTTTAAAAATTTTTGTTTTTCTTTTTCTTGATTTGCTTTCTTTTTGTGTACACAAGACCCAATGGACACTTATGCTTTACTTATCAGTGGATTGATAAGATTATCACCCAAACCAGGAGTTATTCTGGGCATAGTAGTGAGACCCTAACACAGACTTAGGATAAGCTCTGGGTAGTAACAGGAGAAACAGCAGCCAGTCTATAAGTCTGCAGAGAAGACTGACAGACACTTTCATCTGAAATGGTGATCTTATCTCTGTGATAAGAAGCAAGGCTGGCAGGGAATAGAACTGGGTCATATCAGGGTTGGGTAGAAAGCTGCTAGCTGCAGCATCCTACTGGGGGCCCAGCCACAACCCCCATGCCCAGGAGTATATAGAGGATCTTATGACATAAATTGGGCAATTCCCACACACCTCTCTTTCCAGCACAGGGACTGAGGCAATTGTAACAAGGGGTATCATGCTAACTGGATCTATCCACAGGCTCACCAGGGAGAGGGCTGCCAAACAGCTCCTACTAGAATTACTCTCATCCCCAGTACAAAATTACAGCCATATTGAGGGTGCATCCTGCTCTGAAATGGACAATGGTCCCCCAGTACAGGCTAGCAGCCAAGGGAGGGTAGAGCTCAGCAGAGAAACTCATCTAACAATTTGACCAGTTTGGGTCAGAGATGAGAACAAGCAAATAGGACTATAATTGTGTCCCACAATATATTAAAAATAATAATTGTGTCCCACAAGCATCCTCATAGTGGTGGGGTTCTAAAATCAAAACCCTGGAAAGAAGTATCTTCATTTTTAAAACATCTGCATGGGGTGAATCATTTTATAATTGTTGTTACATTAAATGTTTTGTGTAAAGCATTTTGTAGGTCTTCCCTCATTATTTGTTTTTTTCATAGTTCTGTTTAATTTTCTGTATTCTTTCAATTACTTGGATTTTTCTTGATATCTCTTTTCTTTTTTATCTCCATTTCCTTCCCATGTCCCTTTATATGTCTTTATCTCCTCATTTTATCTTCTGTCTCCCATACCTCCCAAACTGCTTTTTCTGCTTTTCCTTTTTCTCTTTCTTTTTTATTTATTAAAAATTAAATTATACAGCATAGTGAAGTTCAATCAAATAAAAACATACATATTTCCCCCTTACAATATAATTTAGCATAAAGTATGCTATCATTAATGCTTATGTTTTCAGCCTACTATATATTATTTCTCATCTACTTTTCTCATTGGTTAATAGAGTTGTAGAAATAAATAATTCATAATAAACTTTTACTATATCTTTTTTAAGTATTGGGGTCTAGATGAAGAAGGAGAAACCTTAGATGAGCAAAGAAGATGACTTAACTGAAGGTGATGGAGGAGGGAAGGAAACACCCTAATGCACATGATGTACTTTCACAATCATATCAAAGTCAATCACTAAACTGAACTTGAGAAGGAGGGAGGGTGAGGGAGTGCAGCGGGAATTGGGGAAGGGTTAAATGAGAAATGTGTGCATGGATGCCTCTACCAGCTTGTACCTAACAAAGATGTATGATTACAATGCACCAATAAAAAATAATAAAAAAATTACTGGGGATGGAACCCAGGGGCATGCTACCTCAGAGCTACACCTCCAGCCCTATTTTTATTCTTTATTTTGAAATAGGGTCTCACTAAGTTGTGGAGGGCTTCACTAAGTAGCTGAGGCTGGCCACAAACCTGAATCCTCCAGTCTCAGCCTCCCAAGTACTGGGGTTACAAGCTTGCACCACAACACCGGGCTTTACTATATCTTGATTTACGGTTTGCTATTAAATTACCACTGTTATTGGAAGTTGCTTTCTCTTCTCAAAGTCCTACTGGTGGTCAATCCTTGATTATGCTGATTGGTTGTTTTGATATAAATATGTACCCCCTCCAACTCAAGGAAGACTGTAAAGAGACAACTGCTCACTAAAAGCACACAAAATAGAAGAATCCATCACAGCAGATGTGCAAACACAAAATCCTTGAAAACAAGAATAAATAAGCCAACAAGATGCCTCCAAAAACTTATAAACCCCTAGTAACTGAATCCGCAGATATCAGAGTGTCTGAAATTCCATACAAACAATTCAAAACATTAATTGTTAAAGGGAGCGATGAGCTGGGCATGGTGGTACATGCCTATAACCCAAGTACTTGGGAGGCTGAGAGAGGAGGATTTGAGATCAGCTTCAGCATGTAGTGAGACTCTCATCAACTTAATGAGACCCTGTTTCAAAATAAAAATAAAAAAACTGGGCTCAGGGTGTAACTTGGAGGTAGAATGCCCCTGGGTTCAATCTTTAGTACCAAAAATGCAATGAAATAAAATGAGCAATGAGTTAAGAGAAGATGTAAGGAGTGAAAAACAGGAGAGAATAAAGGATGTGAAAGAGCATTTCACTAAGGAGATTGAGATTCTGAAAAAGAATTTAAAAAAATCCTGGAAATGGAAATCTCAATACAGCAAATAAAAATTCAGAAGAAAATATCTGCGGTAGATTAGACCAAGTGGAAGATAAATATCAGATCCCAAAGACAAGACTCTTGAATTCAATACTCAGACAGTATTAAAAAAACTAATAAGAAACACTTATCAGATAATAAAAGAACTGAGGAACAACATTAAGACACAAAATTTAAGGCTAATAGCTTTGAGGAAGGAGCAAATGCAGGGTAATGCCATTGATAACCTATTCAGTGAAATAATAGCAGAAAATTTCCCTTTTTTGAGTTTTTATATAATTTTATTGGTGTGTTGTAGTCTCACATTATAATGTTGCTCAGAGTGGTAGTGACATACATGCACACAGCATTTAGTGAGCTCCCCCCACACTCCTTCCTCACTCTATCCCCTTTCCCATACGTGATATTGAAACTGGCATTGTTATTCTCACATAGGTACATAAAGTCTTTGTTAATTCTCCCTCTCCTCTCCACCTCCACCTTCCTTTAGACCACCACCTCCATTGCACCACTGGATTTCTCTTCCATTATCTAAAGTCCCTCTTGTATCTCAATTACTCCCTAGCTTCTGCCTATAAAAGAAAACATATAACCTTTAACTTTCTTGTGACTGGCTAATCTCACTTAACATAATGTTCTCTAGGTCCATCTATTTTCCTAGCAGAAAAAATTCTAAACCTTGGAATCACAATGAGCATCCAGATATTGGAGGCATTTAAGTTCCTCAATAGGGAAGGTCGTAAAAGACCTTTGTAGCTGGGAATGGAGGCACATGCCTATAACCCCAGTACTTAGGAGGCTGAGACAGGAGGATCAGAGGTCTGAGGCCAGCCTCAGCAACTTAGTGAGGCTTTCAGCAACTTAGCAAGATCCTGTTTCAAAACAAAAAATATTAAAAAGGGCTGGGGTGTAGCTTGGAGGTAGAAGGCCCTTGGATTCCATCCCCAGTAGACCCCACCACACACACACACACACACACACACACACACACACACACACACAGACAAAAACCTCTCTGTGACACATTACAATTAAAATTAAAAAATCATATCAAAGAAAAGATTTTAAAAGTAACAAGAGAGAGATTCTATGTCATGTTTAGAGGAACATCAATCACAAAATTCATATTTCTCAGCAAAAACTCTAAAGTACAGGAGGACTTGGAACCATGTATTTCAAACACTAAAGAAAATCACTGACAAACAAGATTGCAATATTCAGCAAAGCTATACTTTGGAATTCTGGGAGAAATTAAAAACTTTCAAGATAAACATAAACAAAAGAAATTAATGAATACTAAGCCAGCATGGAAAAAGATACGTAAAGGGCTCCTACACAACCCACAGAAGATGATAAAAACAACAACAGAGATCAGGAAACAATAGATCTCATTAGAATAGATAAGAAAATGAGAATTAGGATTGAGGCAAACATTCAAAATAAATAAAAACTACACCAGTTAATACATACCTCTCTATAACAGCACTGAATGTAAATGGATTCAATTAACATATGCAGACCAGAAGATTGGATGGAAAAACAAGACTGAAGTATACATTGACTGAAAGAAATACATCTCATAGCAAAGACATGACTAATCTGAAGCTAGAAGGATGGAAAATAATATTCCATGCAAATGGAACCCAAAAGTAAACTGGAGTAGCTACTCTCATATCAAACAAAGCAGACTTCAAGTCAAAATCAGTTAGAAAAGACAAAAATATCACTTCATATTGGAAAATGGAATATACAAGATAAATATAATCATAGTAAATATTTATGTCCCAAATAATGGTGCACCTAACTACATAAAACAAACTCTGTTAGACATAAAGACTCAGATAGACCTAAATAAAAATATACTGGAATATTTCACTATACCTCACCCACTAATCAACAAGTCATCCTGATATAATATCAAAAAGGTATTGCAAAGTCAATTCATATTATAAATCAATTGGACTTACTAGACAATATCTTTTAGAGAGACTATTTGATCCAACCATAGCTGAATACACTTTCATTACCACTGCTCATGAAGCTTTCTCCAATGTAAATCCATTTTAGAATACAAAGCAAGTTTTATCAAATACAAAAAAAAGTTGAAATAATTCCTTACTACTTATAAGATCATAATGGAATAAAATTAGAAACCAATTACAAGAAAAATTACAGAAACTATAAAACACATAAAAACTGAACAATATACGTTTTTATGACATTGGGGGTTTAATCTAGGGACATTCTGCCTTCGAGCTACCCTCTCAGGCCTTTTTTTTGTGTGTGTGTGGTACTGGGGATTGAACTCAGGGGCGTTCTACCTCCGAGCTATACCCCCAGCCCTATTTTTTTTCTTTATTTTGAAATCGAGTTTCACTAAGTTGCGGAGTGCCTCACTAGGTAGGTGAAGCTGGCCGCGAACCCGGTCTCAGCCTCCCGAATGCTAGGATTACAAGCGTGCGCCACCACGCCCGGCTTCTCAGGCCTTTTTTATTTTCTTATTTTGAAATGGGGTCTCACTAATTATTGAGATTGGCCCCCAGCCTGCAGTCCTCCTGTCTCAGCCTTCCAAGTATTGAGATTACAGGTGTGTGACATCACATGTTTCTTTTTTAATTTTTTAATTGGTGCATTGTAATCATACATCTTTGTTAGGTACAAGCTGGTAGAGGCATACATGCACACATTTCTCATTTAACCCTTCCCTAATTCCCGCCCCACTCCCTCGCCCTCCCTCCCTCCCAAGTTCAGTTTAGTGATTGATATGTTTATGAAAGTACATCATGTGCATTAGGGTGTTTCCCTCCCCCCCTGTCCATCCCCTTCAGTTAATCACCTTATTTGCTCATCTAAGGTTTCTCCTTCTGCATCTAGAGTCCCTCTTATGTCCCACTTTCTTCCTGGCTTCCGCATATTAGGGAGAACACCCGATTTTTTACTCTTTGTGACTGACTAATCTCACTTAACATAATGTTTTCCAGTTCCATCTATTTCCCTGAAAATGACATGATTGTGTTCTTCTTTATGGCTGAGTAAATTTCTATTGTGTACCTATCCAATAGTTTTGTAATTCACTTATCTGTTGATGGACATCTTGGATGGTTCCATAGTTTGGCAATTGTGAATTGTACGGCTATAAACATAGATACACATCTTTCTAATAATACACTTAAAATATTTTTGTTGGTGCATGGCAGTGATACATCAGAGTGAGGTTCAAAGTGATATAAATATACACCCACACAGCAGTTGGTGTGTTTTCCTTCAGATTCTGCCTTTCTTCCCCATTTCCATACCCCATATATATTAGTGAGATTAGTAGTGATAACTTCATTTGTGGACATAGCATTATTCGAGCTGTTTTCTTTATCAAGCCTCCTTTTTGTCCTTTCACAATTATACTAGTCGGTCTCCTCATTTACCTGGAATCTTTTTGTTTCCTATTTTCTCTCTGTATCTTCTGTATATGGGAGAAAACATATGACTCTTGACTTTCTGCAACTGTCTAATCTCACTTAGCATTATACTCTCTAGTTTAATCCATTTTCCTACAAATGACATAATTTTGTTCTTCTTTGTGGCTGAGTAAAGTTTCATTGTGTGTATATAATACATGTTCTTTATCCAGTCTTCTGTTGACAGAGACCTAGGTTGGTTCCATGATTTGGTGATTGTGAATTGTGCTGCTATAAATATGGATACATATGCATCATTATAGTATTCTGAGTTTAATTATTTTGGAAAGATACTTAGGAGTGGTAAACTATATGCTTTTGAATGACGAGTGGGTCATTGAAGACATTTAAAAATCCTTAGAATCAAAGGAGAATAGAAATACAAAATACCAAAATCTCAAGATTCAATAAGTTCCTGAGGTTTTGAAACTGCTAGAAGAAAAAATAGGGAAAACATGCCAAGATGTAGACACAAGAAATTACTTTCTGGAAACTCCTATAGCTCAGGACATAATAGCAGTAATCACAAAACAGAATTACATCAAATTTAAAAAGCTTCTTCACAGTAAAGGAAACCATTACCAGAGTGAAGGGACAGCCTACAGATCAGGAGAAAATCTTTGCAAGCTACTCTCCTTATAGAGGACTAATACCCAATATTTATAAATAACTTGAACAACTCAACATTAAAAAAACTATCCACCCAATAAATTGACATTAAGAAGATGTACAAATGGTCAATATTTATATTTGAAATTATTCAAAATCTTTAATGATCAGAGAAATGCAAATCAAAACTACACTGGGATTTTATCTCCTGTTAGAATGGCAATAATAAAAAATACAAGTAACAAATGCTGGTGCAGATATGAGGAAACAGGAACACCTATACACTGTTGGTGGCAGTGTCAATTAGTTCAGCTAGCATGGAGGTTTCTGAAAAGACTAGGAAGGGAGCTAACAAATAATTCAGCGTGGCCACTTCTCAGTATTTCTCAGACTGAGAAAGTCAAGAGTCCTATGTTTCTCTCATATGTAGAAGCTAAAGATAAATAGGAAACAAAAGGGATTTTAGATAAATGAGATGAGAGACAGATAGAATAGTGGGAGGAGATTGGGGGCAGGAAGTGGGGGGGGAGGAAAGGGGAAACTAATGAAGAAAACAGTTAAATAATGCTGTGTTCCTATATGAAGGTATTACTGCCTATCTCACTAAATGTACAGGGAGGAAGCAGGGGTGAGTAGAGTGAAATGTTGAGGGAAATACACAAAGCGATGTATGTTTGTATCATTTTGGCTCTTACTATGATGTATGGCTCTTACTATGATGTATAATTACAATGTACCAATAAAAGTATTTAAATGAGCAGGTTTAAACAAATTAAATTTACCAGCAATTGTTTGAACAAATAAAATATTAATGAATTGGGCAACATGTCTGCACCCAAAATGGTTCAGTATATGCTACCCTACCACATGTACAGGCTATGTTTATAGCCAGAGCAAAGCAAGTGACATACAGAAACAATCTGGCTGCAGTTAACATTTACCTAGTGTGGTCATGCAGCCTCTGATTGTCTGAAACTCGGCTACATGTTACAAGAGGACACTTTCAGATTAATTTACAGTATGTGTGTGTGTGTGTGTGTGTGTGTAAAGTTAGGCTGCAGTTTGCTGTGTGCAGAGAAATCTTTAAACCAAACCTAAAATATGTATGGAGGTAGCTTTAGGCTAAATTCAATATAACATCTGATTTTATAGTATTATTATCTGAACTTTCCATAATGAAAAAATTATAAATTCACAAATAATAAAGTCTGAAAAATTATTACAGACAGGTCCTGTGTACACTTACCTAGCTTTTTCCAAGAGTAACATTTTACATATTTATGGTACGATATCAAAATCAGAAATTGATACATTGTGGTACCTATGTATATGTCATTTTATCACATATGCACATTTGTGTAAACATCCATCCAATCAAGAACTATGCCATCACAATCAAAATCTTTCTCATGCTGTCCCTTTATAGATACACCTACCGCCTTCACCCTCCCATCATCCATAACCCCTGGAAACTACTAGTCTCCACCTCCGTAATTATGTCATTTAAAAAATGTTATAAAATGGAATAATAATTATGTAATCATTGGAGATTGGATTTTTTTACTCATAAAATTTCTTTAGTGTCATTCCATATTGTTTTTATGTAAACAGTCTCTTCCTTATATTACAAAGTCATATTTCGTGGTATGGATGTAGCACATTTGCTTATTCATTTATTGAGGTACATTGTAGTTCGTTAAAGCTTTTGGTGATCACAAATAACGTTTCCAGCAGAGTGTGGTGGTGCATGCCTGTAATTCCAGCACTTCGGAGGCTGAGACAGGATGATAGTAGGTTCAAGGTCAGCCTTAGCAACTTAGTAAGACCCTCAGTAACTTAGCAAAACCCTGTTTCCAAATAAAAAATAAAATAGAACTGGGGGTGTACCTCAGAGTTGGAATGCCCCCAGATTCAATTCCCAGTACCACAAACAAACAAAACATTTTCATAAACATAATTTTCAGCTTTTTGTTCAGATAGAAGTTTTCATTACTCTGGGTGAAATACTCAAGAGTACAATTTGCAAGGTTATATGATATGTGTATGGATAGTTTTTTTTTAACTTAAAATTAGTGAATATGTATGTTATATACAATGTAACATTTTAATATATTGTATACGTTAGAGTGATTAAATTGGGTTAATTCATACATCAACTCATAAACTTGAATTTTTATGAGAACATTCAAAATCAATTCCCTCAGCAATTTTCAGGTGTGCAACCCATTAATTATAATCACTATGTGATATAATAAATGTTCAAACAAAAACTTCAGGTGCAACTGAAACTTTCTCTTTCACCAACATCTCTCCATCCCCTCCTTCTCTAACACAGGCCCCTGGTAGCCATCATTATAGTTTTTTTTTTAATATTATTACATTCCTGATAGGACTGAGATAACACTTTGCTTCTCTTTCTGTGGCCAGTTTATTACACACAGAATGATGTCCTGTAGGTCTATCCATGTTGTCACAAATGACAAAATTTACTTTTCAGTGCTGAGTAGTATTCCACTGGTTACATATACCACAGTTTTACCCTTTTATACATTTACAAACATGTAGATTGATTCTATATGCTAACTTTTGTGACTAGTACTTCAATAAATATGGAAGTACAGATATCTCTGATATATTGATTTCATTTCCTTTGGATGTAAATTCACTTGTGGGATTTCTGGATGATATGTAGTTCTATTTACAGATTTTCAAGGAAATTTCATACAGGTTTTCATAATGGCCATACAAATTTACCTTCCCACCAGTATTGTATATGGGTTTTCTTTTCTCCACACCCTTGCCAAGACTTGTTATCATATCTTTTTGCTAGTGGCCATTGTGAAAGATTTGAGGGAAATAACAATGGAGATAATTGTTTTGATTTAGATTTATCTAGTAATTAGTGATGTTGAACATTTTTTTCATAGACCTATTGGCCATTTCTATGTCTTCTTTGAGAAATTATTATTAAGGTCCTTTGTTCATTTTTATTTTTATTTTATTTTTTGTGGTACTGGGGATTGAACCCAAGAGCATTCTACCTCTGAACTACACCCCCAACAGAGTCTCACTAAGTTGCTGAGGCTGGCTTTGAGCCTGTAATCCTCTTGTCTCAGCCTCCCAAGTACTAGGATTATAGGTGTGCACCACCATATCTATCTCTTTCTCTTTGTTCATTTTTTCCATGTGCTTTTATTGGTGCATTATGGTCTTACATCATAATGTATATCATGTTGACATTAACTGACATTAACATACATGCACACAGCACTTGGTGCCCCCCCCACCTTCTTTGTTAATTTTTAACTGATTTGTTTTATTGCTATTGAGTTGTCTGGATTTATTTATATTTTGAATATTAACTCATTGCCAGATGTATCATTTTCAAATATTTTCTTCATTTCCATATGTTATTTCTTCACTCTGTTGATTGCTTCCTTTGATGTGCCAGCAGCCTTTTATTTTATGTTTTTTTTTTTTTTTTTTTTTTTTTTTTTTTTTTTTTTTTTTTTTTTTTTTTTTTTTTTTTTTTTTTTTTTTTTTTTTTTTTTTTTTTTTTTTTTTTTTTTTTTTTTTTTTTTTTTTTTTTTTTTTTTTTTTTTTTTTTTTTT